>BLSH010067664.1:790197-801775 GCA_018402905.1 Glandirana rugosa | reverse complement strand
GTAATAGGTAGTCAAATTAAATTTGAAATGTATGTCCTAAGAAAACCTGATGGTGCTCCTTGCATTTTGGTCCTCTGTATGTGGCTAGGCTTGTGGAAAAGTCTCACATATGTGGTATCGCCATACTCAGGAGGAGTAGCAGAATATATTTTTGGGAGTCATTTTTTGCTATGTACATGCTTGTGGGAAAAAATGACATGTTCAAAAGACTCATTATACCTCATAGAATATACATTGGGGTGTTTACTTTCCAAAATGGAGTCTTTTTTTTGGGCGTTTCCATTTTCCTAGTGCTCCAGGGCCTTTAAAAGTGTAAGGTAGTCTAGAAATGATATGTGATATGCAGGGAGCAAGGTGCTCCTTGCATGTTGGGCCTCTGTATGTGGCCAGGCTGTGTAAAGTCTCACACATGGGGTATCGCCATACTCAGGAGGAGTAGCAGAATGTATTTTGGGGTGTAGTTGCAAGAATGCACATGCTGTGTGTGAGAAATAACCCATTATTATGCCAATTTTGTGAGAAAAATAGAAGAAAAAAATCTTCATTTTGCAAAGAATTGAATTGTTTTGATTTTAGTCATATTTTAGTCGACTAAAGTCTAATGGGTTTAGTTACATTTTAATGTATTATTTCTCTAGAATTGCCAAACATTATATACTCCTGGAGTAAAAATCTAATAACATGTTATTTTTTATGGTATTAAAGTGGATGTAAACCCAAAAAAAAAATTAATTACTAATTGTGTCTGGTAGTGTATAGTATTTCATGTCATCTGCGCCCAGTCTTGCCACAAGGAGTTAATCCAACTGTGAATAATGTCCTTATCTTTTTTCAGGAAGAGAAAGTCAGACTAACAGGGAAATACACAAACAATCAGCCCAGCCCCTTGCTCTGTGAGCGACAAGCAATTTGCTTATCTCCTTCACACAGCAGAGAAAGTTTTACACTCCCTCCTCAATCCTCACTCCCTCCTTCCTCAATCTCTCAGTATAGAGGTGGGTAGGGAGGCTTGTGACATCACAACTCCACCCATCGAGTTCCAGCAAAGAGAGAAACCCACTGATTTTAGAGTTTTACAGAGCTGCTAGTGCTTACAGGAAGGACATTTGCAAGGTAGGGATAGATGCAGGAGGCTTGCATGTATATATACATTAATAGTGCACCATTAGTTTATATTGGATGAGTGGTGAGTTTACATCCACTTTAAGGTTTTAGTATGCACTACAGATACAGATTTAGCCGGTGTGATATATAACATCTTCATAAATATAACCAAGTTTCGTAAACAAATGAAAATATTGCTTTTTGACAAGCAGAAGTACAACTTGAAAATATAAAAACACCAAAAAACTGTAATGCCATTGCACATATTACCTGAATATATTAGCAACATTAAATATTAAGAAAAAAGTAAGAAAAGCATTTTTCTTAATTTTTTTTATTTAGCGGCTTAGTAGATGCCCCTTACTTATTCTTATGTGGTAGTGTAGTGTTCATTTTGACGTCAAATTTCAATTTTGTTTTAGTCATAGTCTTTTGAATAAAATGTCATTCTAGTTTTAGTCATATTTTAGTCTTTTGACTAAAATTCAATTTTAGTTTTAGCCGTATTTTAGTCTTCTGAATTGTGTTACTTTTAGTCATATTTTAGTTGACTAAAATACTATTAATTTAATCGATGAAAATATTTTAGTCTACAAAATGAACACTGCACTACACATCCCAAAGTTCATCTCTCGAGTAAGAGAGGTTGGCTACATTCCTACATACAGTGGGACCATGGAGAACAAATGTAGCCACCCTGTAACAGGAAGTTGGAGATTTGGAGGAGGCTGATAGCAATAGAAGGTATTTCTTTAGCTTAAAAATACATACTAGAATTTTTTTAAACCAGAGCCGGCTGTCAGAGATTCCTCCATTCCCTATGTTTGTGTGGATGGAAAAATCGGTTTTGTTTTTATTTTTTTTTTTTTTCATTCAGGCTGAAAAAAATGACTAGTTTGGAATGACTGCAAATAAAGTCAGGTCACTTCCACTAGAGGGCGCTTCTGCAAACCGCCAGATGAGTCATGATCTTTCAAATATGGAATAGCAGTGAACCGAAAATGTGAAATCACACCAGAAATGACCTGCAGATAATTGTTACAATAATAACTAATAGGAGTAAATGATACTTTCCACTATCCAACTTTTAAGCTCTACTGCTGTTTTACATTTTTCTGTAATGACATCAAAACAAGAGCCGTGCCAAACACATCGCAAGGACAAGCTGAACTTTGGGATTACCGTCGGTGTTTTACCCTGTTGGTTTTAGCCTACGGTTTCACTTTGTCCTCCATGAACTTTTTGTGAGAGTGGATTACTGACACAGAATAAAACACTTAATAACCCGAGCAGATATTCCGCATTATCATTTACGATAGAAGAAATATTTCCCAAAGCCATAAACAGGCTTTGTTAGCGCTGAACGATGGGCGGATATTTTACTGCTGCTGCGGTCTCCTTGTCAGCTCACCGTTTATTTGGTTGGCAAAGATGCTGCCGATGGTATGCGCATAATTTGGTGGGGAAGTTGTGAAATAAAACATAGGCAGGTCCAAGAGTTTTGTTTACAATACGGTTGGAATTGAAATTCAGGATTTAACAGAACCAGAATCTCAGCGCTTTGTTTTGTTTGGCTGTATTGACCTCCTTTACCTTTTGGCTGATGGAAGACGTTCTGAGTTCCCGCTGAGATTCCCGGAGCAATAAAGTTTAAAGGAGAATTTTGCTTGCGATAAAAAAAACCCAGTAAGCTTATGTGCCCTTCAAGGTAACACCTATTCCTAACACTTATGCTAATCTACTGCAAAAAAAATGAACCCTTTATGTGCAACTATGGCCCAAATCAAAAATAAGGTGATCGTTCTGCAGTGAAATGACACAGCCGCGTTGTTACCCTGCATCTGGCCTTTGGTGGAGGTGTCGCTTAAAGTGGTTGTAAAGGCTGATGTTTTTTTTTTAAAAAATAAATTTCTGTATGCTGCTACTCACCCGAGCCCCCTGTCGATCCAGCGATTTACACGGGAGCCATGGCTGTTCTGGGTCTCTCTCTCCTCATTGGTTGAGACACAGCAGCTGAGCCATTGGCTCCCACTGATGTCAATCACAGTCGGTGAGCCAATGAGGAGAGAGTAGGTGGGCAGGGCCGAGCTGCGGCTCTATGGGATTGATTTACTAAATACAAAAAGACTGTGCACTTTGCAAAGTGCAGTTTCACTCTGCAAGAGCAGTTGCTCCAGAGCTTAGTAAGTATTAGCAGAGGCTCTGCTGACTTCCATCATCCAATCATGTGCAAGCAAACATGCTTTTTTTTCCTTGCATGTGCTTGTTACATAGTTGGTAAGATTGAAAAAAAGACACCCATCCATCCAGTTCAGCCTGTTGTTTGTGAGTGTGTTTATGTCAGTAGTAAATCGTATATACCTGTATGTTGTGTAACCACTTCAATACTGGGGACTTTCACCCCCTTCCTGCCCAGGCCAATTTTCAGCTTTCAGCGAAGTCACACTTTGAATGACAATTGCACGGTCATGCAATACTGTACCCAAATGCCATTTTTATCATTTTCTTCACACAAATAGAGCTTTCTTCTGGCGGTATTTAATCAACGCTGGGATTTTAAAAAAAGACCAAAAATTTTGAAACAAAAAAAAAGTTTTTCTTAGTTTCAGTCATTTTTCTCCTACACTGATGTGCGCTGATGAGCCTGCACTGATGGGCACGTGAGGCAGCGCTGATGGGCACTGGTGAGGTGGCACTGAAGGGCACTGATGAGGAGACACTAATATGCAGTACTGATGGGCACTAATAGGTGTCATTGATATACAGCACTGATGGGCACTGATAGGTGGAACTTATGGGCAGTGATAGGTGGCACTGATAGGCGGCACTGATGGGAACTGATGGGCGGCACTGATGGGCAGGCATTGATGGCCAATGAAAAGTAGCACTGATTGGCATAACTGATGGGCACATATTAGCCTCACTGATTGGCACAGACTGGTGTCACTGATGGGCACAAAGTGGCATTACTGATGGGCACTATTGGGACTGCATTGTAATCAGGGCACTGATAAGTGCCCTGATTACCTTACACATTTATCCTGTGAGGAGATGCCGCTTATCAGCTCTCCTCACCTCACAATCTGTCCGTGTGAAAGAAGAATAGCAGATAAACAGCACTTCCTTGTTTACATGTGATCAGCTGTGATTGGACACAGCCAATCACATGGGTAAAGAGCTTTCTGAGGCTTCCTGCTCATTCTCAAACTGAAGAATAGTGAACACAGTTTACAATACTTCAGTGATGAATGGACACCAGAGTGATTGGTACCGATCGCTTACTATGTTCATTCAGGAAAGGAAGGGGCCAAGAAATTACATATTTACCGGCCCCTTCCCCCGCTCTCCATCCTGAAACATCACCCTGTGTGTCTGGCAGCACTGCGGGGAATAGGGGCACATAGGGGGGCCCGGACAGCAGATGGAAGGGGCGAATGTGCTAGAACCAATCCCCCTGCAGTGCAGCCGGAGGGAGGGAGAGGAAGAGAAGCTGGCAGCACTGCAGGGAGAGGCAGAAGAGGATCGATGTCTGCAATAAGACCGTACAGCCAACCCTCTTGCTCGGCAGGTGCCCAGCCCCCCTTTCGAACTCATGTGGCCCAGGCCCAGTAGAGAAGGGCTGGTTGTACTGCCTTAGGTTTTAGTGTGTGACTGGGTCTTTTAGATGGATTTGTAGTCATTAAGTTAGAAAACTGAAACAACCTCACTGTAGAGGGAGTTATTGTGCTGGCTGGGGAGGGACAATTGCTGGGGGATATCATTGCTGACCCTGATGCATGCTGGGGATTATCACTGTTAGTCCTGACGCAGTGCTGACCCCAAAGGGGCTTATTTTACTTTTACAATCGTTTCAGTGTACCCATGGGTGCTATTTAGCTTATGCAAAGGGGGAAAGGTAGCAAACTACAAATCAAAGATCTTGAAGAAACATTTTTTCGATTACGCCTACTTTTTTGGCCATGCCCACAATCGTGTGGCAGGCAGCATGCTGAATAAGACACATCACCTTATGAATAAAGGCTGTCTATTGTAAGCACTCAAGCAGTGTTCTTTGCTTCACAGCCTGTTTTAATCCCCTTAAATTCTGGACCAACACGCTGCATCTGCATGCATTGTACGCATTTGGGTTGTGCTCCCATTTGTTTTCATGGGTTGCATTCAGCAGCAGTACTGCCTGATGAATTATTTTTGCAGTGGCCTGAAGCAAAGCATTGTAACCACAGCATGTGAACTTCCCTGTCCGCTGCCTTTGAAACTTAAGGGGGTACAGTTGGGGGTGCTAAAAATGCTATGAGTTTTGAATTGCCACCAACCACAAGTCTAAATGAATCCTAACTGCTTCTTTTGATGGACAGCTTGGTTTATTAACCTCTTAAGGACCGCCCCACGTACATATACTGCGGCAGGGCGGCCCTTAAGCACAAAATCATGTACCTGTATGTGATTCCTTCTTCTGGGTCTGGAGCACGTGCATGATCATTCCCGAGGCATACAGATCTGTAAACAAGGCAGATCACCGTTCTTTCACAGGAGAAGACAGAGATCTTGTGTTTCTGCTACGCAGGGACATGGATCTCTGTCTTCTTACAGTAAAAGACCCCCCACACAGTTAGAAAGCACCCCTTAGGAACACATTTAACCCTTTGGTCAACCCTGATGTTAACCCCTTCCCTGCCAATGTCATTAGTACAATGACAGTGCATATCTTTTAGCACTGATCACTGTATTAGTGTCCAGGACTGCAGTTAGAAATCATGAGGCCCTGTACAGCCTTCCTGACGGGCTCCCCCGCCAACCCCGCCTTTTTCCTACCACCCCAACCCCCCCCCCCAGTTCCCCAAGGTGCAGCAGAACAGCAGCACTGATTGTATCCGCCTACGCCCCTCTGCTGACATGATGGGGCCCAAGGAAATGTAATTTAAGTCCTGGTAAGCAAGTAGGAGCGGGGGTGTAGTCTAGTAAAATCAATTTATTAATTTAGGCAGAAATGAACAATAAAGCTGACCTGGGCCCCCCTATTTAGCTAATGAGTCCTGGGCCCAGTACAACAGGACCAATTGCACTGCCTTATCAGCTGCCCTCTTAGTGTCACTGGTCCCCAAAAAAGTGTCACTTAGTGTGTGATTTGTCCACCGCAATGTCACAGTCCTGCTGTAAGTCGCTGATCTCTGCCATTACTAGTAAAAAGAAATCAATTCCATAAAAATATTCCATAGTTTGTAGACGCTATAACTTTTGCCCAAACCAATCAATATACGCTAATTGGGATTTTTTACCAAAAATATGTAGCAGAATACATATTGGCCTAAATTTATGAAGAAATTTGATTTTTTTATATTTTTTATTGGATATGTTTTATAGCAGAAAGTAAAAAATATTTTTTTTCAAAATTGTCTGTATTTTTTTTGTTTATAGCACAAAAAATAAAAACCACAGAGGTAATCAACTACCATCATAAGAAAGCTCTATTTGTGGGAAAAAAAGGACATACATTTTATTTGGGTATAATGTCGCACGACCGCGCAATTGTAAGTTAAATTAACACAGTGCTGTATCGCAAAAAATGGCCTGGTCATGAAGGGGGTAAACCCTTCCTGGGCTAAAGTGGTTAAAGGAAGTGGAAAAATCATGTATTTACTGGCAGGATCAACAGGGAAAAATATGTAACAGAGGATTCAGAAAAAAAATTACAATGTTAATACTAGAGTTGATCGAACCTCTGGAAGTTCGGGTTCTGCAGGTTCGGCTGAACTTCGGGAAAAAGTCCGGGTTCGGGACCGGACTTGACCCGAACTTTGTCCCGGACCCCATTGAAATCAATGGGGACCCGAACTGGCTGTAACAAAGTCCTGGCAAGTCCTAGAGGTCTGCAAAAGGAAGGAAAATGGGGGTAAGAGTCGGACAAATGCCCTACAAAAAATGGGGATAGGGAAATAACTTAAAATAATTTTTAAGCTAAAATCACATAAAAAAAATCAAAAATGGAGCTGGATGTGGAGTTGGAGGTTGAGGAGGCGGTGAAAGTGGCGGTGGAGGAGGAGGAGGTAGCCAACACTGTTTTTTTTTATTTTTGTGCAAGAAATGCACCGCTGGCCGCAAATGTAGTTTTTAGAATTTTTTTTTTTTTTAAACCAGCAATGTAGATGCACTTTTTAATTTTGTGCAAGAAACAATAATCTGTCCCTTTAAGCAACAGCAGGAACCTCTCCCTATAGAACTAGGAGATGATTTTAGAATAATAATCTGTCCCTCTAAGCAACAGCTGGAAGAAACTTTCGCTATAGAACTTGGAGATGATTTTAGAACAATAATATGGCTTTCTATGCGGCTGGAAGAAACGTTCTTTATAGAACTTGGAGATGATTTTAGAACAATAATATGGGTCTCTATGCGACTGGAAGAAATATTCCCTATAGAACTTGGAGATGATTTTAGAACAATAATATGGCTCTCTATGCGGCTGGAAGAAACTTTCTCTATAGAACTTGGAGATGATTTTAGAACAATAATATGGCTCTCTATGCGGCTGGAAGAAACATTCCCTATAGAACTCGGAGATGATTTTATAACAATAATCTGTCCCTCTAAGCAACAGCTGGAACCTTTCCCTATAGAACTTGGAGATGATTTTAGAACAATAATCTGTCCCTCTAAGCAACAGCTGGAACCTTTCCCTATAGAACTTGGAGATGATTTTAGAACAATAATCTTTCCCTTAAAGCAGCAGACTCTACCTAATCCAGTCAGATCGTTCTGTGCAGCAGGATGAGGTCTGCAATCTGTCCCTCAAAGCAGGAGTACTAGTATCTCTACCTAATCCACAATCAGATTGATCAGTAATGCAGGATGAGATGTTCTATAATATCTGCAATCTGTCCCTCACAGAGCCAGCAGCATCCTCTCCCTAAACTATCCTGAGAGCATATGACATGCAGCACGGTGACTCCAGCCCCATATAGAGGCTGTGTCACATGATGCACTGGCCAAACACACCCATGCCATTAGTAGGCACAGCTGTGAGGCTTCTAAGGGCAAACCAGTGAAACACTTGTTGATTGGCTGCCCTTGGCAGCTATTCAACATGTGGAATCAAATACCAGAACCCCAAACTCGAACCCAAACTTTTTTTGAAAAGTCCGGGTTCGGGTCCGGGTCCCGGACACCCCAAAGTTCGGTACGGACCCGAACTTTACAGTTCAGGTTCGCTCAACTCTAGTTACTACTACTTACAGACTGCATTGTATATCGTTATATATGTCATTTTTCCCATAGTTTTACTTTAATCTTTAACATTCTGTAGCAGAAAACCCTCAAATACACCCCCACGTTGATAATAAATCCTAAAGAAACAAAACCACCTTGCCTATTCAGAGCAAAGTGGCAGTGTCTGTGTGAAGAAACACAGATTCCCAGCTCCCCAGAAAACAAATGTTTCAGATCCAGCATAGCTGGACTAGCACTTTGAGTCACTTTTAGTTGCCAACAATATGTACTACCTCACTTTTGCACCCATCAGATTCAGATTTTTTATTTCCTGAAGATCCTCCTAGACCAATTGTCACCAATGCTAGATTCTCACATGCCAGACAATCCATTTATGACACCCACCACTCATCTAACTCTATAAAGAGGACCTGTCTTTAACACCAAATGGTTCAAAACACCGTTATTCAAAGCCCACTGTTTGGCAGTCACATTAAAATGAGGTCCCTGCTGGAAGATCTGCTGTTGACTCCCTCTTTTCATCTTTAGCAGATTTGTTACAGTTTTTGGTGGACTTCTGTGTAACTGACGCAACGAACATTTGCATCAATGACTGAAGACATTCAGGTCACTTTCGAACAAAACCGGCTTTTACATGTGATTTAATAAGCCTAATATGACTTGCAGGGGAAATTGCTTTCCCTAAAACCTCAGATGACGAGAGATGTTTTGCAATTTCGTGATTTATGGAAGATCCACAGAGTCGATTTGCCAGAGGTTGTCGTAAACTAGGAACACATATAAATCTTCATGCTTCCTCTCCATCTAGTATTTGTTTCATGAAACATATTTCTTTTCATTCACTGAAGAAGTATTAGCAGGCACGGATCTATTAAGCAGCTTGCCTGAATGAGAGTTGGGGAATTGTTTGGGGACTACGATGAATATATAGCTAACAGCCACAACATTTTCCATAGCAGCTGCACCCAGTCCCACTTATCAGCACCAAATAACTTGAGACATATATATAGAAAACACCCTTTAGCTCACACATATGTTCCTTCAAAAGCCATGAAAACTAGTTTCAGTTCAGGTAGTCTGTCTTGTTAATACTTTCATTGATATATACAGTATGTCCCTAGTTGGGAGCTTTGAGTTAAGGATGAGACTTTGCAGAGGGGCTTTGGCATGGCATTGTGGTTTCATATGCTGTATATTTGCAAAGGTATGCAAGGTAGAACATTTGGAGTTTAAATAAACCCTTAAGTGACTAACTTATGTTATCTAGGATGCATGCTTTGGGGACCCATTAGGTCCCTTCTTAAGCCACTTTATACAATTCTGAAGACATCTGAAAAAGCGACCTAATAAGATCTTTTGTAACTTAGAGACCCTGCTACCAGACTCCTCATTTCAACAAAAATGTTCATATAAGATTACAATATATGTACTTTTACTGTATTTCAAACCTGTTGATAACCTCTGAAAGCCTACCTTGTGTAAGCATACAAAAGTCCTAAGACTGCTGCTGGGCACTGCCATCTTGGATGTGATGTCAACAGCCCCAGCTGACTGTCACTCAAGTGAAACTCTTTAGTATTCTCCTTCACTTCTTCCCCTGAAGCTACATAAAAAGTGATGTAGGGTGGTGTAGGATGGTGAAGCAAGGGGTAGAGGAGCTGGACTAGCTCCTCAGAACTGTGGTTCTGATATGCTCAGCTCTCCTGTGGCTTTGATATCTGCCGTAGAGCTGGGAGCGATCTCACCTGAACCACAACAGCTGCATGAACGTCAAACCAAGGAGCAGATATCAAAGCCACAGGACAGCTGAGCATATCAGAACCACAGTACTACCACAACCATTTATCAACAGCCCTGAGGAAGGGGGAGTCCCTGATCCCCCGAAACACGTTGGCTCGATTGTATTGCTGCTATCCAAAACTATCACTTTTAATAAAAACATTATAGAAAGAAAAGGTCTCCTATGGTTCACCATGTGACTGTGGGCGCTCCTATACCCACCCCCATGAATCTATAGAAGGGTGAAGGCCGTAGCCAAATTCAAAAGGTGCATTGCAAGTGAACAAAACAATAATTTATGGAAAGAAAAAACACTGTAAAAAACTATTAAAATACTTCATTGTTTTTGTCCTGCAAAAGCTGGTAACAGGTTTTCTGTAACTAAGCCAATAAAGGATAATTAAACTCAAATCTTTTTGCACCAATCAATGGCTAACACAGACGTTAACACACACTCTTGAAACCATTTAGATTTTGCTAGTGTTCTGGCAGATAAGCATGCTTAGGTGCTTTTCGTATTGTATTCTGTAAACTGCCCTGCCAATGTACAACTTACGTTTAATAGGTTCTAAAATTGACGTGAGTGGTTGGCATTTTTACTATGATTTATAATTTAATCATAAATTAAAGTGTCTAATCTGTTGCATAGAAGAGGAAGCCATGTACATGGGGTACAGGAGTGAGAGAACTTGGGATGGGTGTCACCAGTGTGTTAATGTTTACAAGTAATTCAAGGTGCAGGCAGGAGTTCTTGATTGTGATAGCAGGTTAATAGTACAGAACTCCCAGAGCCCTACAGTTCCACTTAGGATTCCTATGCTGAATAAAATCAATCATGCTTAAGTCTCCCTCGCCTAAACAATTAACACTTAAAAAATACTGTCACCTAAAAAGAAAAAACAGTCCCATCCAAATGAGACTATTAATACTTGCTTGTCCACCTCTGTGCCTTGGAGTTTTGATCTCTGAAATCTTCTGCATCCAACACACTTACGGGTCCCTGTTCCTGGCGAGGCATCTCTGAGATCCTGTTTCTGGTGAGGCATCTCTGAGATCCTGTTTCTGGTGAGGCATCTCTGAGATCCTGTTTCTGGTGAGGCATCTCTGAGATCCTGTTCCTGGTGAGGCATCTCTGAGATCCTGTTCCTGATGAGGCATCTCTGAGATCCTGTTCCTGTTGAGGCATCTCTGAGATCCTGTTCCTGATGAGGCATCTCTGAGATCCTGTTCCTGTTGAGGCATCTCTGAGATCCTGTTTCTGGTGAGGCATCTCTGAGATCCTGTTCCTGGTGAGGCATCTCTGAGATCCTGTTCCTGATGAGGCATCTCTGAGATCCTGTTCCTGGTGAGGCATCTCTGAGATCCTGTTTCTGGTGAGGCATCTCTGAGATCCTGTTCCTGGTGAGGCATCTCTGAGATCCTGTTCCTGGCTACGGAGTGGTCCTTGTCCTAGAGTCTCTACGGAGTGGTC
>BLSH010067664.1:749268-785916 GCA_018402905.1 Glandirana rugosa | reverse complement strand
AGATCCTGTTCCTGGCGAGGCATCTCTGAGATCCTGTTCCTGGCGAGGCATCTCTGAGATCCTGTTCCTGGCGAGGCATCTCTGAGATCCTGTTCCTGGCGAGGCATCTCTGAGATCCTGTTCCTGGTGAGGCATCTCCATGACCATTTTCCTGGTCAGATGTCTTTGTGACCTTGTTTATGCTGAAACATATTTGTGACTTTCTGGTGAGGGTCTTTGCGACCCTGTTCCTGATGAGAAGTCTCTGTAACCTGGTTTCTGGTGAGGCTTCTTTGTGATCCTGTTCCTGGGGAGGCGTCTCTAACCATGTTCCCCATGAGGTGTCTTTGTGACCTTGATCTTGATGAGAAGTCTCTGTGACCCTGTTCCTAATGAGGTGTTTCTGTGATGCTGCCTCTGGCGGTATGTCTCTGTGAACCTGTTTCTGATGACGTGTATCTGTGAACCTGCTCCTGGTGGGACATGTCTATGACCTTGTTCCTGGTCTGGCATTTCTGTAACCTTGTTCCTGGTGAGGAATCACTATGACAGGGGACCAAAATAGTATTGTCAGTATATGGGACAGCTGTGAACAAACAGGGCAAATGATGGTGAGGTTGGTTGCAAAACTTTGTCCAACCCCTATCATTTCCTTTCTGATGACCCTTCTGTAAGATTTGTATTCTCCATTAGGAGACAGGAAGAAGGAGTTGAATTCTAAAGATCCATGATTTTCAGGTGGACACAGCTGGTGAACTACAGTAAATAGTGTAACAATAATTACTGAATGCAGGCTTAAATGTGAGTTTCCAGTTAAAAAAGAAAAATGGTTATCCCCCTCCACCTATTAAAAAAAAAGGAACATCTTCTTAACGCTTTTTCCACCAACCTCTTTGTCCTTGTTTAAACATCCTCCTTCTACAAAACGTAAACCTTAACACTACGAGTCAAACGTTTTTTTCACTTTTGTAAATGACTTCAAATTTACAACAAAGGAAAGTTCAGCATTAATTCTGACCATTTTCAGGCGCATTCCAAGGCAAATGATTAAAGGTGTGTGTATATTTTCCTATGAAAGCATCAGTTTAAACAGCTCTGAAGAGCAGACATTAAGAGTAAAGTGTCTGAAAATAGATGTAATTATTTACATAGCACAAGAACTTCCCCTCTAAAGCTCTAACCCGGAGTAACAAAACATAAATATTTAATAGGCCCAATATAACTGTGTGGCTTCTTTTTATTATATTGCCATTTAAACACACTGAAGGTCACGCTGTGATTTAAAGGGTCACTACACATAAATTACAGGTTGATTTATCTAAAAGGGTTTTTAATAACATTCAAATATAAATATGGAAAAGATTTAAGAGTTCATCCAAGCTCAATACACTTAAAAACAATTTCTGGGCAACCCACCCAATAAAGTTTACCCCATTCCCCCTCTAGCTAACTGCCCAATTACATTTGCAAAAAAAAAATCACTTAAAGTATGTGTGCAACTTTATGTTGCAAAGTTTGTCGCCATTCCGCGAGTGGACGCAATTTTGAAGCATGACATGTTGGGTATCATTTTACTCGGCGTAACATTATCTTTCACAATATGGAAAAAAATTGGCCTAACTTTACTATTGTCTTATTTCTAACTCAAAAAACTAAATTTTTTTTTTAAAAAAATCACGCTTGTAAGACCGCTGCGCAAATACGGTGTGACATAAAGTTTTGCAATGGCCGCCATTTTATTCTCTAGGGTGTTAGAAAAAAATATATATAATGTTTGGGGGTTCTTACTAATTTTATAGCAAAAAAAAACTGTTTTTAACTCGTAACCACTGAACCCAAAAAACAGCCTTGGTCTTAAAGTGGTTAAAAAGAAGATTTATAAGCTGTGGGTACTGGGGGGGGGGGGGTAGATGAACTATTTTCATATTACTGGGTTTAGTAACACTTTAAAGCTCCAAATACCTAAATCCATGGTCACGTGACAAGTGGGAGTCCTAAGCCTTTTTCTTCTAGACTGTAGAGTGGAAGGGTCCTTCTTCAGTTGCCCATACTGTTGCCTGGTAATAGGGACACTTCCCAGTGGCTATACTTTTTGGGGGCCCTCATGGGTCCTGAAGACTCAGCATCAGTTTGATGATGTTTTGAAGAGGCTGTTCAACAGGACCAGTCAATGTTGGGCCAGATGAGTAGCACTGGATCACCAGTTGTCATTCCTGTAGGAGGTGCTGTCATAGATCAAGCACCTGTAGATTCAGGTGAAAAAACTGCTTTGAAGGCATTTAAAAATAAATATATGGGAAACAGTAAGAATAGGAGGTCGGAGGGATGAAGAAGATGTGCTTTGAAGCCTGTATCAAGCTTTGTGTTTAACAAAAAAAATAGAAAACTGGCTCCTTACCCTTCCTGAATATAAAAAAGGTTGCAAAGTAGTAATCAGCTTTCCCATGCTTCAATGCTGCCCTCCACATCCTCCATCCTCCAGCACCAACCTTCTTCTGAGTTGAATGGTGCCCTTTGGGATTCAACATCACATTATGGTCACATCATGGTCACATCACTAGGGGTGCACCATAACGTCATCCTGGATTCATAGTGCATCAGCAATGGTCTCTGCAGCATTGATGACCGCCCACTGTGGGGGAAAAAAAAGTGGAAAAGGACCCTGCTCATCACATATCTGACCAGAAGACACGTAGAAAAAAGGCATATATCCTAAAAATTTTAAAAATTACATGCTGGGGGTTTGGAGGGTGGGGGTGGGGTCTTAAATCCCAACACCATCTAAATGTTTTTCTTGTTCAATATATTTATTGAAGTTTATCAGATACAACAACCAAAAAAAAAAGGGGGGTGAGCAGTATCTGCCATACATTATGATATGGGAAATAGGATCACATGAATGGGTACAAATAATAAAACAGTAATAACGAATACGCGTGAATAATGTAATCTATTCTGAGAGCTAAATATAAGGTAGGGAGTATTGTCCAACACCCCCAGACACCCCATATGGGAACTAACTGTGTATTGAGGGAAAGACTCACCATCAAAATTTTTGAAATATTTTTGAATATTCTCTTGCTGCAATACTTACCCTATCTCCAGTGCTGTCATCCACAGACTTACCACTCTGCAAACCAGCACCAGTCCTCTTCTAAGTTGATTAGCGACCAGCGTCCAATTGTTAAATTCCCTAGGCCTTGAAAAAAAAGCTGCTGCCCCTTTTCCAGTTTGATTGATGTCCAGCCTCACTAAACCTTGAAGTCAGTGCTCAGACCTCCCCTGTACAGCAGAAGGTGTAGCTATCTGCTAGGGGGCTGTCATTGCAGAAATATCACTGCTGTGTGATCCCAAGGAAAAGGTCAGAGGTCATGTGAGCCCTGCTTTGAAAAAGCATTATGAAGGAACAGTTGGAGTTTCAGTTGGAGGACTTTCCCTTACTTCTTGTTCTGGCGACAACTTAAAATTTTGCATTTACCATCAATTTCTGTCAAGACAAATCGAGATGGTGGATCTCCCCAATGGGGACACAGATAACAATAAAAGCCAAAATATAACCCTTTTCCAACTCTACTGAAAATTGAAGAAAAAAAAAAAAAAACATTCTCCTTTATATATACGCCTTAACTTCTTGCTGCCCATCGAGGCGTATGTGCGGCGTGTGAGCATTAAAGTTCTCCTTCTTTGCTATTGCACAATGTGTTACATTTCTTTCTGTGCTGAGAGCACACTCACTACATACTCCCATCACAGCAACCAAACTGTCAAAGACAGCTCTCAGTTTCTACTAACGAGCTGGCAGGACTCACATGATCGGCCAGTCCTTTCTGCCCTCGGTCACAAAGACTCCACTAAAAGGACACAGGACAGGGAGGGGTTAATATGTATCAAGATTTAAAGGTCTCCGCATCTGTCCAATTTCGCTGGAAGAAATATTCCACAGCCATTGAACTCGCATGCCTTACTTGGTAAAACTTTTAAAAAACTATATTGACTTATAATTTCAGTAAAATGTCTCCAGTTCAAGCTTTATATAGTCTTCAGGCCATTTTATAGCGGAGCACTAGACTTATAAAAATATTGCAATTAAAAAAGGAAACGGAAAAGAGGAAAATTGATTTTTTTTATTCACATTATTATTTTATAAACTCTCACTAACCATACACGTTTTTATGAACTCTTTTTCGAACATGTATTCCAAGAAAAAGTCCAACTAAATGGAAAAGTGAGGTATGGTTATAAAATTAAATCAACTTTTCAATACAATCAATTAACACTTTTACTTATTTTTCTTGCATTTTACAACAGTCTAGTGGTAGACTTGATAAGACCATTTTTTCATGCTTTCTCACATCTCTGTTCTGCCGATCACCTATAGCCATTTCCTGGTGACAATGGTGGGCCATGCCTAATGTGTGTTGGTATGGCCATTTCAAGTCTCCTTCAGGGGTGCATGTGACAGGGCGACAACACAGAAGCCCCAATGGGAGTCAGGGACAAATCGTTGTTGCCTTATATCTGTTAAGGGGTCAATGGGAAAAGCGACATTAAAGCCTAACTCTGGGAATAAATGTTATTGAAAATCCTGCACCAGCTATGATGAGCACTAATATGTGGCACTGATAGACAGCACTGATGGGCACTGATTGGCAGCATTGATGAGCACTGATGGGCGGCATTGACGAGCACTGATGGGCAGCATTGACGAGCACTGATAGGTGGCATTAATGGTCACTGATAGACAGCCCTGATGGGCACCGATATGAAGCACAGATGGGCACTGATAAATGTGGCATTGATAGGCAGCACTGACTAGCACTGATAGGCGGCACTGATGAGCACTGATAGGTGACACTGATGGGCACTGATAGGCGGCGCTAATGGGAACTGATGGGCAGCACTGATGAGCACTGATAGGCAGCACAGATGGGCACTGATAAGTAGCATTGATGAGCACTGATAAGCACTGATAGGCAGCACTAATGGGTACTGATAGGCAGCACTGATGGGGCTACACTGGTAATCAGTGCCTTGATTATCAGTGTAAACAATGTACTGACAGTCTTACTGGTTAACGCCTCTCCTTTCCTCAAACAGGCACATTGTGGAAAGAAAGGACTGCCAATAACTGGGAAGCCTGTTTACATGTGATCAGTTTATCACATGGTAAAGGGTCTCTATGGTTAGCCCTTTACCATGATCTGTGATCAGCTGCGTCACAGAGCTGAAAGCCCAGGGTTTGGGTGGAAGGGAGTGGGTAGGGGGGCCCTTCATGGTTTCTTGCACTGGGGCCCTGATGGATCTAGTTATGCCTCTGACCTGCTTGCACCTGCTTGCATGAGTTATTGTCTTTGCACCGCGCTGCACCCCACCTACAGACCCTCCCAAGAACTGCCCACTCTTGGCCATGATCCCCCAGTTATTAACTTTTCCTTTAGTTATTTTTCATGCTCAAATATGGGTGATGCTGTGATCCTGTGACACATTCCAGAGCAGAGGTCCACAGACCCTACAGATGTCCAAGGCGCAGGACTGTCCTGGCAAATCTGGGGCAGTTAGTATTCAGAAGCCTCAATATTCATTCATCGTTATCTGTGGGGGATTCAAAAACCCACAAATACACTCCTAAGTGACATTAAACAATTTTTTTGTGCAAAGAAAGGGCAAAACATGGTGCAATTTCTTAGATATCAAATAAAAAACAGTTTTTATAAAAATTAAAACTATGACTTTCTTCTTCTACTAAGAAGAAAGATTAGACCTGTAACAGAGACGGTGTGGAAATCTCTGTATGTGAAAGGCACTCCATATTGGCCAAAAGTGTTTCCTCGGCTAGCTACATCTTCTCATCTTGCCATCGAATCAGGGGCCACATTGTTATCTTCCATTAAAGAATAAAATCAATTATGTTATGATTAGCTATGGGCAGCAATTTAGGTTTCATTCACATGGGCCTGTACAGCGCCAATGAGCACCTTGTTTATGTGGCTGAATTTGCTGGTAGGCAACCTATATTTCTCTATGGGGACACAGCATGTGACAGGCATGCAGGGGTGGGTGAGTGGCCTCAAACGCAGACCATGTGCACTTGGGGGCGCTCACCACCCCCCTGCATGCCTGTTGTGTTAGGACAAGCAGATGTGTCCATACAGCAGCGCGCCCCCATAGAGAAACAGAGGCTGCCTACCTGCGCGCACCTTCAGCCACATGAACAAGGTGCTCATTCCTGCTTTATGGGCCACAGTGCCCCTGTAAATGGGCCCTTATTTGTACATTTTTCATTTCTTGTTTCAAAATAAGCAACACAATTATTTATATTGCAGAAACTAACACAACGCTAAGAGCTATATATGCATTTACTAATTTGCTAATATGTGTACTTGTGTTCATGCAAATCTTTTAGACATAAAACAGGAACATTTGTGGGGTGATGAAGGATTTAAAGATTTGGCCCCCAAACAGGGACACTTGAGGGAAGCTGAGTTGCTAAGTTGCTAACCACAGCAAATGGGATTTGTGTAAACACTGACGACTTCCAAAAACTTCAAAAGACCGCAAACATTTCTTTTTGCTCTAAGGATCTGTCAATACTTCAGGAAGGTAAGCATGTGTACAGACATCCTGCTCATTATAAAGACTAAAAAAAAGGAACCCTGTTTAAGCACAGAAGGGTGTGTGACAATAAATGCAATCAGCTGAGGGTGACAGTGGCAGTGTATATATTATGCAGTATAAGTAATGTGGAATATACAACAGCAGGATTCACGGTAGGTATCAGTGTGGAGTATATAATGTACAGCAGGGGAGGGCTGGGCTGGGGGGCAGGCCCCCCAGGCCACCCTAACTTACATTCAAAATGGCTGACAGCTGCTGTCCGCTCACACTTTTTTCTTCTTGTGGAGGAAGAAAGTAGGGACCAGGGGCACAGCCACCAACTAACTGCAGGCAAAGGGGGGGCTGCGCCCATTGGGCTGTCTCGGGGGGGCGCTGCCAGATTACACAGAGTGGGGATCTCCCGCTTACAAAGTCCTACCTCCTGGACCAGCTTCTATAATAGACAGCACACTGGTGATGTCTATCATAGGAGCCGGTCCAGGAGGCAGGTCTTCATATGACAGCGGCCGCGTCAGGTAAGTGGGAGATCCCTGCTCTGTGTAATCCAGCAGCTCTCCTCTCTTTACATTGCAGGCTGTGCTGATGGGCACCGGTGAGGCTGCATTGATGGGCACTGATCAGGCTGCACTGATCTGGCTATGCTGATGTGCATTGGCGAGGCAGCATTTGATGGGCACTGGTGAGGCTGTATTGGTGGGCACTGATGAGCTGCATTATTACTGTTAATTCTCCTTTGTTGCTATTAACATTACATTATGTTACCACATTGTATCATATTTGTTTTGCTTCATAACATCAATATCTGTTCTAAAACCAGGTGGGCATGGATGGTGAGATGATTCGGTGGTTCAATGAGCCACTTGACTGGACTTGCCCCCAGGCCTAAGGCTGCCAGCCCTCCCCTGATGTACAGCACAATGTACAAAGTGGAGTGGGGTGGGGTGTTGTGTGCAGTTCAGTGTTAAGAAAGTAGGGGGGAAGGTGAGAAGTAAATAGTATTTTTGGCCGTTAGTGTATATTATGTAGAGCAAGCATAAAGTGAGAACGTGTGTGGAGTATATCATGTACAGCGCAGTATACAAAGTGGAGCAGTATGATGTACAGTATATAATGAACACTATAGTGTATACAGTAGAGCAGTATGAGGGATGTAATGAACATCAAATGTATACAGTAGAGCAGTTTGGAGTATATAAAGTACAGCACAGTGTACAGAGTGGAGCAGAGGGACACGTATAATGTATAACAGCCCTTTTCAACCAGGGTGCCCAGGCATGCTGAGGTGCCTTGAGGTTTCTTCAGGGGCGGGCTCCTTGAAGTGGCGGCCCATCCATGTGGGGCGCAGGGGCGCTGCCCCCCCAATCCATGCTCCCGGCCCCTAATCTACATGCAGGGCACCGGACACATGAACTCCAATGGGGGTTTTTTATAAGCTCATGTTTAGAGCCTGAGGCTCTAATTCGCTTCAGAAACGGGTGGGCTCTGCGCCCCAAGCCCACCCAGTTGCGTTACAATAGCAAATTAGTATTCGCTATTGTCTTCCTGATTTTCCTCCCAGCCAATCAGAAAGTGGTTCCTGAGACTCGATTGGCTGAGAGGAGAAGCACTTGTATTGGAGGAGAAGGGATAGTGGAGGAGGAGAAGCCGGGTGAAGCCGCCGCCTGGAGGAAGTGCTGCCTGCTGCGGGTGATCCATCTGACCGACCAGGGTAATGCGGCTAATCCAACAAACTGGGGGGGGGGGGGCTGGGGTTCGGATTGTTTGCCACCCACCCCAAAAAATATAGTGTCTTGGCAAAGTGCCAAAAAATTGCTCCAACATTGTATACAAGCCGTTTGGTGGATGAAACCTGACTTTTAATTGTACAAAGCCACAGGTTTCATTGTACACCATTACAACCTTCTAGCTTCCAACCTCCTGAAGACCAATGACATCATCAGTTGCCTGCATATTATCCTAGTTTGACCCTCCCTTGCCTTTCTCCATCAGCTTTGGGGTCTCATTAGCTAAGTGATGGAGAAAAACTGAGGGAGAAGAGAAACATTGGAGTACTAGTCAGTACCAGTTTACAAAAGTGTATTTGCTTTAGAAGAATAAATCACCTCTAACGTTGGGGGTCCTACATGTATTGATGTTGCTGCATTATGTAAAACTATTAGAATCCTTTTTACATTTTAGAATGGGGTGCCTTGAGACTGTCCATCATTTTGGAGGGTGCCTTGACCGAAAAAAGGTTGAAGAACACTGATGTATAGTATAGTGTAAAAATAGAGCAGGAACACAGTGTAGAATATAATGAGCAGCAAGGATAAAGAATGGAGCAGTGTGGAGTATGTAATGTGCAGTACAGTATACAGAATGGAATCATATGAAGTATGTAGTGAACAGCAAGTGTACACAGTGGAGCAGTTTGGAGTGTATACAATACAGCACAGTGTATAGAGTGGTGTGGTGTGGCATATATAATGTATAGCATAGTGTACATAATAGAGTGTAGAGTATATATTATACAGTGAAGTGTACAGAGTGTAGTAGTGTATAGTTTACTGTGAGTGGCATATTGTAAGGGGTATCATGTACAGCACAAGGTGGAGGAGTGTGGATTACATACTGTGTAGCACAGGGTACAGAGGGGAGCAGTATACAGAATGGTATACAGCAGTGTGCATGGAGTGGAGAAGTCTGGTAGGACCACACGCAGTTTGTGCCTATATATGGATTCACCTTAAAGTCCAGGTCCAGACAAAATGTTTATTCTGTTTTGCATTGGGTAATTCAATTTTTGAGACCCTATCAAGTTTTTATTGCTGCCTGTGCCCTTACAGGGAAGAAATCCCCTCATTTGTCAGGACGTGAAGTGATAGGCAATATCCTCAGCGGGGACAAGAAAAGTGTTACTAGAGAAGGAAAGGAGGAAAGACCTTCTTTTTTTCTTTTCTTCTTTTTTTTTTTTTTTTTTGCTTTCCGTGTTCCTAGGTAGGCTTGTAAAAAACAATTGATAGGAAAAGTGGCAATGTTAAAACAAATCTCTCCGCTATGAACTAAAACAAATGTTTATTTGTGGTTTTTTTTCTCTCTATGGCTTCTTGATAGAAATTCTACTCATCGGGGTCACATATAGAAAAAAATACCTATGAGAAATATTAACTCTTCCTCACTGTCCAATCTAAAATCAAAGTGCTAAACATCAAAATAAAACTAATTACATAAAATAGATTTTTAAAAAAATAGCAAAAATGTGCACAAAATGTAATAATTTTAAAAACAGGGAAATGTGAATCTAGCCCAAACTAAATGTTAAAAATTAGGGCTTGTTTGCGAGACACAGCATGTATTATTTTGCGGTATGAATGTATGCTGCCTTTTGCTGCAATATGTAGTAAAACTTCAGTACTTGGGTTTCTTCTTTCTAAACTTCTATGTAATTCTATATGCTGAAATAGATTGTGATGTCCAAATGTCCTGTGCAACATGTCCATTTTTTTTAACCAACACAGCACATTGGTGTGAACTGAAGCTGTATATACATTGCACATAATGTATATGCCAATACTCCCTTATTGGTGTGCCCCAAAGGAGAGTCTCACGCACGCACAAAAAGTCATAGAACATAATGCAGATCGCCTTGTTCTTGCATTGGGACTGCATTGGATAATGCTAGAGTTGTAAAGTAATCCTTACACTGGATTCACACTTATGCATTTTTAGTGCTTTTTGCATTTTGCAGATTTGCACTGCAGTCCATTTAACATGGTTTCCTATGGAACACATTCTGTAGTGCAAATCTGCAAAATGCAAAAAGCACTAAAAATGCACAGTCATGAATCCAGCCTTAAACAAGATTCACCTTGTTGATTACAGCCTAGGTATAGATATTTAAGCACATTTTGTGGTTACAGGACTGAGGTCTGTTTGCTGCCCTGCATGGAGCTCATATAGTGGAAATGAGGCCTTCTCTTGGTGCTCTCATCAGGGAGGTGTTGATAAATGAAAGGCAGATAATTGCTGCTTTCATGGTGTAAAGTGAGTGAAATTTCCTTCCTGAAGTAGAGACCCCTGTCCTATTGTGGCTTCCACAGGGATTTCCTAGCCATGTAGACACCACCTTTCATTGCCTGAGGAAACAAAACACCTGAAGGAGATAAGGGAGAGGCTGTGTGGTGACACAGACCTCCAAGTACCACCGCAGGTAATGGCTAAGAAGTAGAGGACTTACCCAGAGAAGCCAGTGAGAATCCCTGTTTTATTATTATAATCCAGGTTATAAAAAATAAAACACGTTCTTTGGACAACACCATACTTTACAACTGTAGAACTTGAGAAATCGGACGCATTAATAGAGAAGACGTGCGTTGTATTTCAGCAAAGGTGTCAACATGATTACATTATGCTAAAAATTGGAAGTGGTATAAAGCGACCTAGGTGAAGATTTACTAAAACTGATGCACACAGAATCTGGTGCAGCTGCACATAATAACCAATCAGATTCCAGGTTTTATTGTCAAAGCTTAATTGAACAAGCTGAAGTTAGACTCTGATTGGTTACTATTCACAGATTCTGTGTGCACCAGTTTTAGTATATCTACCCCATGGCAGAAAGTTAAGGTGCATCTTCTCATCTGTTACGCAATCCAAAGCTTGAAAATCTGTTTAGATGGAGTTGGGCTTTAAGGAACAGATTACTATAAATGCGCTTTCGCCTGCTTGGCTAATAGGGAGATTTTCTCTAATTTTCTGGACAGAAAATGATGAGAAATCTATCCACTGGGGACATAGACAAAAACACACTCTAGGAGAATAGGTTAAGGGTTATATCTTATGACAATGTTTATATTGTTGTATTCCTGTCTCACTAACTTTCCCCTACAAACCCCCACCCCATTTTATGACCGAGATGGGAAGTGAAGAAAAATCTCTTCCATAGTACCGTAGAAAAAAGTAATAATCCAGCACAAATGTCAAGTTTTTTTGAAAAAAATATTTGTGAGTAAGGCAAAGTGATAGGGGTTGATTTACTAAAGGCAAATAGACGGTGCATTTTGCAAAGTGCAGTTGCACCCTGCAAGTGCAGTTGCTCCAGAGCTTAGTAAATGAGCAGAAGCTCTGCTGACTTTCATCATCTAATCATGTGCATTTTTTATTTTTCTTGCACGTGATTGGGTGCTTTTTGCAAAATGAAGCTTTACCTCATTTACTAAGCTTTGGAGCAACTGCACTTTGCAAAGTGCACAGTCTATTTGTCTATAGTAAATCATCCCCATATTGTCTTTGCAAAGGGCCCTCCCTGAGATCCCCTTATTCTGACCTTGCCAAGGCTTCCTCCCTGCTTCTTCCTTCTTTGCAGCATTGTTGGTGACTAGGGAGGGTGGTGAAATCACTACCGGTCATTGAACAGAGCTCAGCCTATTGGTTGGCTGCTAGACCCAAACACTTGCACAGGGGAAATCACATGGGCAAAGTGTCACGAGTAAAGCAACAGTGTCTCTTTAAGTGTTAATGAGCTTAATTATAAGTGCTCTTTATAGGGTTTAGTTTAGGAATTAAGTGTTTAGGTAAGTGAGGCTTTAAAAGGACACATTTGGCAAACACAGCATTCAGTCCCTGGCTGGAGCCTTGTGCCATAAACTACCAGCATGTTCATTCCCAAGAATAAATGTTTTGCGGGACATCATTCCAGTAATCGTGGCTAACCCAGTTTCTACTCCGCTATAAAAAAAAAAAAAGAGCGGTCTCCTTCGTAACTTTGGATGTTTAATGAAGTTTTGCTTTATTAACATTCAATTACAAATGGCTTCGCAACTCAAAACAAGATAGAAAAATGACTGTGTGTGGCAGTAGCGTGTCAAACATGCCACCATGGCTAATAACATCTGCCTGTTCGCCCCTCCAGGGCCCAGCTTCTCGTGCACTTGTTTAACAAGGACATGCAGAAACGATCTGTCATCGCAGCAGAGAAACCTATATCTGTGTAAGAAGAGGAGGGCAGAAGCAGTGGCAGAGAAGGTTTACATTACAGGGCGAATGATGTGTGTCCACACTGCAGGAAGCTGGATGGATCAACAAGACCAGCTACTCGGGACTGGAGAGGTCAGCAATAAACATCTCATCACACCGGGGACCCAAGTTATGAAAAATGGAGCTGAGTTTCTGCTTATTGCATCCATACATTATGTTCTGGCCATACATATTTCCAGTTTTCAAATGCAATATTGACCAAGGCAACCTTGCACTAACAGTTTGAATTTTGTAAATAAAAGCAGGTTGACAATGGTTGAAATTGTCTTTATTTTTGCAGATAAATATTGTACTAACAACCTTCATTTTTATAGCCTTTCCTCCACTATCCTGCTGTAGCAGTTGCACACTGTGCCAACATTTGACTAGGCATCCAACAGGCACCAGAGTCTAACCACAATGCCCATTGTATTTAATTATCTAACAGACCTGTTCAGACATGTCCCCTGTTTTCCTTAGTAGTACAAGTGCAAATGAAGACATGTGTTATGGGGAGTGTGGCCATTACTTATTAATCAGATCTAATGGCCATAGCAGCCCTTTATTACAAATTCCACCTGTAAAAAACAGTCATTAACCTTGCCTTTAGTAAAACAACCCCTTAGGGTCCATGCACTCTGGGCTTAAAAAACGCCTGTTCTCTTGGCAGTAAAAAATCCCTCACATGGTAGACGAGCAGGGCTGCCTCAACCGACGTGTTTCGTCCGCCAGGACTTCAACAGGGGTATGGCGGACGAAGCGCGTCGGATGAGGCAGGCCTGCTCATCTACCATTGCGCTTTTATCTATTCAGATTGGAATTCCATATCGCTTGTGATACGTTTTAATCATGTAAGTGTGATTCTTTTTAATAAATTATACCTGTTAACAGAATTACACTATGTAGCACCTTTATTTTTACTGAGGTATACTGTGACCACATTTTGGATCCACTTCTCCGATTTTGGAACTCTTTGGGTTATATGCCTATATGGTCCTGGGAAGCAACCATTTCAGTGAATCGGGTTCCTGTGTGGAAGTGCCAGTATTCGCCCTATTGAAGTCTGTTTGATGTACCCTTGATGATTATATTCTTATGCGCATATGTTCTACCATCTCTGGTAAGAGTACCCTATCCTGACTTGGTGAAGGCTCACATTGCATGCGGGTGGATTACATGAGCATGGAGTGATATCTACACACCCTTTCTTCTATGTTTATTGAAAGACTTTATTTGAACTTTTTGTCTTTTTTGTTTTTCTCACGGAACAATTTTTTTGGTGTTTTCACATATGGATATATGTACTCTCTTAACACGGAGCAACTCTTTGATGTTTTGTTAGCGCTGCACTATTGATATAAATGTTTCACTTGTCCAATTTGGGAAAATTGTTGTGCTGGAAGCTTTTTTTGGTTTAATTTTTAGGTAGCGCAGTAATTTTTCCTCTTTTAGCAAACCAGGTAGTAAAGGCAAACTGAATATAATGTCACCCAATATGGTTGGTAACTAGGCAAGCATAAAATGGATTAACAATGGTAATAACGCAGTTTAGCATACAAAGTGATTAACAGTAAGGACTAGGCATAAGATGACATTTGGTGTCCAGATCAGCATAAACAATGTAGTGCAGTGCAGGAACTATACTGTCAGAGCGCATTTATAGTGGCGATGCTAGTCCTAGACCGACTGGGTATGCACTGTCCAGAAGAAAGGAGAAATGTAGCGGAGGAGGCAGGGGAACAAAGGGGGACTTGCAGAATAGTTATTTTGGGAGGGACAGTGCTTTGAGATGTTCTTCTGACAGCTATCGTTGAGGCCGTTTAACAGCATTGGTGTGCTTAACAACAGTCCCAGTTAACCTGCATGCAGTATACAGTAGGTACAGCAAAGGTACAGTATAGTCTCAGCATAGGTGCAAGGTAGATGTGGTTCAGATTCAGTAAAGGTTCGGTATAATGCGATATAGGGTTGGTATAGGTGCAGTCTAGGTTTAGAGTGAGTTCAGTATGGATGCAGTGTATATTAGGTACACCTGGTATCCTGCTCTCAGTGGCTCAGTCCCTCAGTCTCTGCTAACAGTATCAGCAATGGGTGAATAGCCATCTCACCAGTCTCCAGGATGCCTCCAGTGATCAGCAATGGGAAGCAGAGGGTGAGTGGACACTCCAGTCTCTCTGCTGCAGTGGTGCAGATGCTGTGGTGTGGACAGTGCTGTGAAGCCCTCAGGTGTCCTCACTCCCAGTCTCAGGCTCTGATCTCTGCTGGTATGGTCTCCAGCTGGCAGGTGAATATCCAGACAGAGGTGCTCTCTCTTTAACTCCCTCAGTGCTAAGAGGAAGCACTTTCTTTGGCAGTTAAAAAAAAAGAATCTCTCCACTCCTACTGCACAGTGCCTATTGGGATCTGTAGTGTAAGGAATGTATTTATCCTATTATATAGCTGTAATCTCAAATCCCAGGATTCTCAGACCTCTGCATAGAAGTCTTTGGGCTTGCTTGGCTTTAGCTCTCCACCTTTTGGCCAGAGAAGAATGATATAGCATAACAGCATTATCTTAGCAGAAGAAGAGAAGAATAAAAGGCAATGTCCCCTTCTCTACAGACAAAGTAGGGCTGCAGTCACCAGGAGTAGAGTGTGGCTATTAGACCAATGGAATGTGACATACATCTGGGACATGACCTTAGGAGTGGGACCGGCTGGCCCTACACAATCAGTTTGATAGAGAAGAGAATCGGCTTCACCTTTTATTATTTCCAGGAGCATAAGTGTTGCTTCTTTACCTGTAATGGTTGCGTTGCCATCTCACCACCCCATTGGTCTAATAGCCACACTCTACTCCTGGCAACTGCAGCCCTACTTTGTCTGCTGTTAGTCTGATAATATACTCCATCACATACCATCACAACAACTTGTGCCGACTTTTGGAAAACTCTCCTCAATTAGGGCCGTTTGGTACTTTTTGGAGCTCCTAGTTTTTCCCCTCCTCCCCCCCTTCTCTCTCTTCCCTCCCCCCCTTTTTTCCCCTTGTGTGACACAGCTCCTTGAAGGGGACACTGTGAATATCTTTGGGATATCCTCCATGTCAATGGATCGCCTGATGAAGCTACGACTGAAACGCGTAGCGATCCTTTGGTGATGACACTAACTCTCCCGATAGTCTGGCCTTTCAACATCCAAGGACTCTCTGTATAACCCTTGTCCGGATATCATCTGTGGGCCTTCTACATGGCAGTCTATGTCAAGCCTCTTCATATTTCCAATTTGGAACAGAGTTTACGCGATATTCATGTTTTTGTGTCCATCTTTTTCTTACCCAAAATTTTTTTGAATATATCCAAATAAATATGGATTTTAAATATATGTAATCTCAGATAGTTTTTTCTATTTGGGAACAGAGTGGCAGCCTTAAAAGTCTCCCTCTTTTTTCTTCTTTCTTTTTCTAATCATACATGTTAATACTGGTTTAATTGTCTGAAAAACAAGTCTACATGACTGTCCTTGGTTATGTTTTGGTATTGGACTGTTGTGTTGGCCTTTTTTTCCCTCTGATTACTGTTCTGGCAATCATTGTCTGTCCTTTACATTCAAGATTGTATTGATGCTATGACTATACCTATATGGTCAATGTTTGTATTTTACCTGAAAAAAGAGAAGCAGCAGACTGATGAGCTCAACTTTTATCCCTCTGCTCTTGCCTCCTATCAACATGCGTATGGCATGAATCACACTGATTGTGCAGCATCTCCCTCTCATAGTCTGAACTCCGATGTACAGGGGCCTACAAGAAGCAGATACCAGGTCTAATACATTTAATGATATATCACTGAATACAGAATGGAATTTAAAACTAAACCCCAGGCAGGTATAAAAGAAACAAATTATGTATTTTAATGTACCGTAGCTCTGTAACCATTAAATGTACTTTATTTTAATTAAGGCCCCATTAACATCTGAGCGTTTTCAGCTCGTAAAATGCTCATCTCAAAAGTTCCAAAATGCCCAACAAGCAAAATCCCATCAATTTCAAAGGCCCCTGTTCACATATGAGCGTTTTGTCGCCTGAAGCTCAAAAATGTTCATGAGCTTCTTTTTGGGTAGATTACAAGTGTTTTTGGCTTCATAGACTTCAATAGAAATGTCTGACTTGAGCAGAAAAACGCTCTTAAAACAATCGAAGCCTGAAGCTGTAAAACACGTGTAATACACTTCTAAAACGCTTTGTAAAAGCTCGTCAAAAAGCTGCAAAAAAAAGCTTAAAAAAACGCCAGTAAAATGCCTGAAAACGATATGCTCAGGTGTGAATGCCACCTTAAAGTGGAGTTTCACCCAGTTAAAAGTCAGCAGCTACAAAAAGCTCCTGACTTTTAACTATCGGACACTCACCCGTCCCAGGCTCCAGCGATGCCTTGGCGGCGCCGGCATCACAAGTGTGGGCACCCGGCTTTGGCTGCGCCCTGTAAATGGCCGGCGTATCTTCTGGAACCTGTGACGTGTCCCAGAAGATTGCCGAGAGGGGGGGGGTGAACTTCCTTCCGGAGCCGCGACTCTAGAAGAGGAAGTGGACCTGGGACCCTGTGAAAACAGGGTCCCCCCCAAAAAAAGATTTGTTATCAAAACACCTTATTTATATGTATTTAATTTGTGTATTTAGCTGATTGAATGGAGTTTAGTTTTAAAAACTTGTGGAATAAGCCATTGGGAGCTATGAATTAATAAAACATACAGGGAGACTGCATTTACGAAAACACAACTATGGAGGAACAGGAAGGGCTACAGCAAGCAGATAAGTGGGGATGGAGACATTTTTATTAAGATATATTTTAAATTGGGATGTAATTTGTTGAAATGCAAATTTAAGAGTAGAGTAGTGGAGAACAATGAGGAATTTGAAAACCACTCATCCTGCATAGAGTTGAGCGAACACCTGGATGTTCGGGTTCGGCGGGTTTCGGCCGAACTTTCCGGAAACGTTCGGGTTCGGTACCGAACGTTATCCAAACTTTACCCCGGACCCCAAACCCCATTGAATTCAATGGGGACCCGAACTTTTCGGCACAAAAATGACTGTAAAAAAGTCCTGGAAAGTGCTAGAGGGCTGCAAAAGGAAGAAAATGGGAGATGTTATTAGATCTGCAATCTGTCCCTCAAAACAGTAGTAATCTCTACCTAGTCCAGTATCAGATCGTTCTGTAATGCAGGATGAGAGATCCTTCTGTAATCAGATCGTTCTGTAATGCAGGATGAGAGATCGTTCTGTAATCAGATCTTTCTGTAATGCAGGATGAGATGTTATAGATCTACAATCTGTCCCTCAAAGCAGTAGTAGTAATCTCTACCTAGTTATTATCACTGCAATCTGTCCCTCACAATCTGTCCCTCACAGGGCCGGCAGCATCCTCTCCCTACACTAACCTGAGAGCATGTGACATGCAGCACTGTGACTCCAGCCTCATATAGAGGCTGGGTCACATAATGCACTGGCCAATCACAGCCATGCCATTAGTAGGCATGCCTGTGATGGCTTCTAGGGAAAACCAGTGAAACGCTTGTTCATTGGCTGCCTTGCAGCTATTCAACATGTGTGATAAAATACCAGAACCCAGAACACAAACATTTTTCTCAAACGTTCGGGTTTGGATTCGGGACACAGACACCCGAAAGTTCGGTACTTTACAGTTCGCGTTCGCTCAACTCTAATCCTGCACCCAAAATGAAAAAAATTTGGGAAGTATCCCAAGTGATTCAAAAAAATTTCCAACTGAGCTATGTGCCAGATAGAGACATCAGCATAGTTGAAACTCTAATGGCCTACAAGGGAAGGCTCAGCTGGACACAGTACATTGCATCAAAGAGAGCGTGATTTGGCGTAAAATCGTTCATGCTTTGCAAATCAGCAACTGGCTACATATGGAATTCCATCCCGTACACAGGAAAAGGGACAAAATTTGTCCAAAAATACAGCAGCTATGGAATGGCAACATCTGCTGTTCTTTCCCTCATTGAGCCATTACTAAATCAGGGCTATAATGTAACTACAGACAATTTTATACACATCCCCTGAACTGTGCGAGTTTCTATTACAAAATAAAACAGACACCTATGGTACTGTTAGGGCTAACCGGCGTGACCTGCCGCCAATGTTTGGCAAAAAGAAGCTAAAGATGGGAGAAATGGTTCCCTGGCAGAAAGGCAAGATGATGGCACTGCAATGGCGTGACAAAAAAGATGCGTGCCATATGACTACAGTGCATATCACCTCTGCTGTTATGGTACATGCAAAAGGTAGGAAAGACATCATGAAGCCCCAGTTAGTGCTTGACTACAATAACACCATGGGATGTGTCCACAGAGCTGACCAAGCAATGACATTTTATCCTGCAATGCGCAAACAGCAAAAAAAATACTACAAAAAGATCTTCAGGCAGCAATGTTTATGGAATGCCTACATTCTGCTATAAAAAAGAGTGACAAGCCTGTGGTTCATGCTGACTTTATTTGGAGAGTTGCAGAATGCATCTTTGTCAAACACCAAACACCATCAATGGCTGTGAACAGATCTGGACATTGTGCTGTTGGTGTTGTCAACCCAGAATAGCTGATAGAGCCAGGCTGGACTGTCAGTACCAACCAATCAGTGGGAAATGGTAACCCACAAATCCAGTGATTAGTGAATAAGTTTGCAAGTTGACACAGACTCACTTACCTCAATGGCAGCACAGCAGTGGTGGCAAGCAGTCTGTGATGACCGTCTCTCAGGCAGCATGCAAGCTGAAGAAAGAGGGAGGCTCAGCTCCTTAGCAGCAGTACTGCTACCTTGCCCGCTCTCTGCTCCATTCTCCTTCGAAGTCCAAGGCTGGAAGTACAGAGTGCAGAGATAGTTGGGGACGGTGGGCGGGACTACAGACGCCACCCGCTCCCACTGTGTCTATGATCTGTCCACCGGGAACTCAGCACAGCCTGATCGTAACAGCGTGATGTAAGTGCCTGTGACAGTGTGCCTTACACCCGACCTGCTGCATCCACTTTGCCTGCAATACTGACTGCTGTGCTTCGCTGTTTGTTGTTGCGGTGCTGGCGCCATGAGAGACAACAGGGTAGAGACATTTTTTATTTTTGGCAGGATGCTCGGGGGGGGGGGGGTTGAACACCCCCAAACCCCCCCTTATCTACGCCCCTGTCAAAGAGAGATGGCAACTGAAAGAAAATTCGCAAGGAAACCAGGTTCCATCGTCCAGATTGTAACGTCGGACTTTGTGCTGTCCCATGTTTCAAAATATATCATACCCCGGATGTTTAATAAACTGTCTAGTATTTCAGTGACTTAGTCATATTGCACCCTTTTTTAATCAAATGTCAGTGTTTCTGGTTTGAGTATGTTATTGAATTAAATTTATTATTATTATATTATTAGTTTTTGTAATTATTTATGATTTATTATATTATAATTTATAAGTTTGTGTTTCAAACTTTATCTTACCCGGGATGTCTACTAGACTTTTGTTTGGAAAGATTTAAGTGAGTTATTCCTAAGAATTACAGGCCTACAATATAAAACGCCAAATTTCTATGCAAAACAATGTACCGCTTTTAGACACAAAAATCTGTCAGAATCATACTGCCAGGAAGGTTAAAGCTGCAAAGGGGAGGCCGACCCCATATTAATGGATTGTTTTGGAACAGGATGCACAACAAACTCATATATGGGGTTTAATGGTTAGGTGTTTACAAACCTTTGACCATATTGTACACTAAGGAATACAGTATATGCTAAAAAATATGATCTTAGTAAAAATGTCTGCAATAATAAATAATAATAAAAGGCAAATGTGCTTATTTTTTTGTGAACTGCATTGTGAAATTTGCCAATCAAAGCAATGAAATCTGTTTTCTGAGTTACTAGCCGTCACAAAGCATTTATTGACACTAGGGAAGAACCATCTTCCTCCGCATTGTGTAGGTGGCAGGACATAGCTGTCCTTTACTACGAGTGGTAAATGTGCCTTTTTATGGCTCTGCAGTGTACTTTTTTGCTCTGATTCAAAAATTATTAGGCCACGGCCAGGAATGTTAACACAGAACCAAAACACTCATATTCTAGCACAATCCTCTATTTACCAGACACTTAAACAATTGTCTCTTTGCTTAGAGAATTGACGTATCTTTCACCCCCAAAAATATCACCCACCGTAAGTGAAGCGCCTTGTGGCAAAGATCATTTATCTGAACTTGGAACGCTGAAATGCGTTTGTTTAAGATAAAAATAATATGTAATTAATAATAAAAGAAAAAAAATACAAGAACGGCCAAATTTAGACACAGGATTTGTCTGACATGTCATGTCATAAAACAAAAACTACTTTATAGAAAGCACTTGTGCTAAGTTCATTTGGGATTGTTTGTACAAGGACATCTGGGGCTGTTTCTAATTTTGAAGGATGTATCTTTTTTCGCTTTTTGGGTTTAAATTCTTTCCATTCATTCTTAGCTTTTTATTAAATATACTGATCATTAAGATACACCTGTGCTAAACGGCCGACACTGAAGCCCTAATGCCTGATATTTTCTTGCATAAAATGTAAGCTTTTCTATGACCAAGACACATATATCCTGCATAACATCTCAGTGACTCAATGACAATGATTTAATAGCTGTAAATGTGATTTTTCACTACCTTTCAATACCTCTGACAGATTTAAGTATCTTAAAACCATCCCTGAATGATGAAAATTTTCCATATTTTATTTTTTATGTTTTTCTTGCTCACAGCACAACCAAGGTGATGGAAAGTGGCGGCATACATGCGTACTACACATCCAAAGAGTATAATTACGCTTATAGACATTAATCATATATTAACCACTTCAGCCCCAGAAGGATTTCCCACATTAGAAACAGAGCACTTTTTGCGATTTGGCACTGCGTCGCTTTAACTGACAATTGCTCGGTCGTGCGACGCTGTACCAAAACGAAATTGGTTTCCTTTTTTTCCCACAAATAGAGATTTCTTTTGGTGGTATTTGATCACCTCTGTGTCATTTCTGATCACCGCTATAAACAAAAAAAGAGCAACAATTTTGAAAAAAAAAACAATATTTTTTACTTTTTGCTATAAAAAAATGTCCAAAAAAATATAAAAAAAACTAATTTATTCATCAGTTTTGGCCGATATATATTCTTCTACATATTTGTGATTAAAAAAATGCAACTGGTGTTTATTGATTTGTTTGCACAAAAGTTGCTGTATTTACAAACAATGAGAATTCATTTATGGCGTTTTTACAATTTTTTTTTTTTACTAGTAATGGCGGCGATCTGCGATTTTTATTGGGACTGCGATATTGCGGCAGACATGTTGGACATTTTTTACACTTTTTTGGGACCATTGACATTTATACAGCGATCAGAAATTTAAATAGCCACTGATTACTGTGTAAATGTCATTGGCAGGGAAGGGGTTAACCTGCAGGGGGCAATGAAGGGGTCAACTAGACGTGTTCTAACTGTGTGGGGGCTGGGCTGCCAGGGGCATAAGAGAACAAACTGATCCCGAGTACAGGGATCAGTAGATCTCTGTCATGCCACCTGGCAGAGTGGGGAACCGCCATGTTTACAATCTGCGGTTCCCCATTTTTCTTCTCTAACAGATGATAGCGGGTCGCCGGCGGACATCGAGTCCGCCCGACCCGTGGCCCCACTCATTGCAGCCTTTTTGGAACAGGGTGGCCATCCACCAACCATCCACTACTCCATCCATCTGGACCATCCAGGGTTGCATGGCACTCATCAGTGAACAGGACTGTTTGAAAATTAGTCTTCATGTATTTTTCTGCCCAAAACAGCCGTTTCTGCTTGTGGTTAGTGGTGGCAGAATGGAAGGTTTATGCACAGTTGCAAGACTCTACAGGACTCTACACCTTGATGTCTGTGGGACTCCAGAGGCACCAGCAGCTTCAAATATCTGTTTGCTGCTATGTAATGGTGTTTTAGCAGCTGCTCTCTTGATCCATTGCATGGATCTGGCAGAAATCTTAATCAATGTGCCTTTATCTGCATGAACCCGCCTGTGCTCCGAATCAGCCACAAATCTCTTAATAGTGCGATGATCATGCTTAAGTTTTCGTGAAATATCGAATGTTTTCATACCTCGTCCAAGGCACTGAACTATTTCACTCTTTTCGGCAGCAGAGAGATCCTTTTTTTTCCCCATATTGCTTGAAAATAGTGTTCTGCTTAATAATGTGGAACACCCTCCTTTAGTAGTTTTTCCTTTAATTGGGCTCATCTGGCAATCTAATTATCACAGGTGTCCGAGATTGTTTCAGTGATCAAAAGGGCCCTGAGACACAATGCCATCCATAAGTTAAACTGAAAAACAAAATATTTAATCTTTGGACACTGAAAAAGAATTTGCATAATAATTTGGAACAGGGTGTACAATCCTTCACCCACAGTTGATCCAGAGGAAGGCGAAAAACTCCAGAAAAGCATGATCCAATTTGCTATAGCAGGGGAAACAATTCCTTCCTGATCCCCGAGAGGCAATCTGATATTCCCTGGATCAACTTTACCTATAAATGTCAGTATCAAGTTATATTATTTACATTAAGGAAAGAATCCAGGCCTTTTTTAAAGCAATCTACTGTGCTGGCCAGAACCACCTCTGGAGGGAGTCTATTCCACATTTTCACAGCTCTTACTGTGAAGAAACATTTCCGTATTTGGAGATGAGATGTAAAGAGTGCCCCCTTGTCCTTTGTGATGACTTTAAAGTAAATAACTCTTTACCAAGTTCACTATATGGACACCTTATGTATTTGTACATGTTGATCATATCCCCTCTTAATCTCCCCTTCTCAAGAGAGAATAAATTCAGTTCCTCTAATCTTTCCTCATAGCTGAACTCCTCCATGCCTCTTATTAGTTTGGTTGCCCTTCTCTGCACTTTCTCCAGTTCCCCAATATCCTTTTTGAGAACTGGTGCCCAAAACTGAACTGCATATTCCAAATGAGCTCTTACTAATGATTTGTACAGAGGCAAAATTATATCTCTCTTTCTCTGGAGTCCATAGCTCTCTTAATACAAGAAAGGACTTTGCTTGCTTTGGAAACCTCAGCTTGGCATTGTATGGTATTATTAAGCTTATGATCTACCAAAACCCCCAGATCCTTCTCCACTATGGATTCCCCCAGTTGTACCCCCCTAGTATGTATGATGCATGCATATTCTTAGCCCCCAAGTGCATAACTTGTAAGTTGGAGACATCCTGTAAGGACGTTATTCCACTGCATAGCTTGGTGTCATCTGCAAACACTGAAATTATACTTTTAATCTCAGATCCTATATCATTTATAAACATATTAAAAAGTAAGGGTCCCAACACTGAACCTTGGTGTACACTACTGATAACCTTAGACCATTCAGAGTATGAATCATTAACCACTATTCTCTGAATTTGTTTTTTAGCCAGTTTTCTATCCATTTACAAACGGATCATTTACCGCTTTAATTTATATTGGTCAGAGTTCAGATTCAGGTTAGGCTGGAAGGCTCTGCAGACCAGTCCTCTATAGCCTCCCCCTTTTTATGGAAGCTTCTAGAAGTTAGTAGGTGGGGTATAGAGACAGGGATCTGATATTTATGGGAATTTGGCCAATCCCTAGGCAGGAGGCCTGGCAAGGTGGCTGAACCAGTCCATAAATATTGTGTGCACTGGCCAGCAAAGGAATCGGGTGGAAGATGAAGTGTTGAAGTGCTGCTGTTTGTAGCCTGGGAGGGGGCCCTGGAGAAAGGGGGGCCTCCCTCCAGGCTGGAGGCTGGAAGAAGGAAGGAATCTGAAAGAGTGATCTTCACTGCCCTGCAGTCCACTGGGGAAGGACAGCCTGTTATCTAGGAAAGAAACTAGCCCAGCAAAAGGCCTGAAAGCATTTTCACCTACAGCTGCAGGATAAGGACAGTGTGAGTACTTCTACACCCCCTGGGCTTACAAGTTGTGGGACAGTGCTTCAAGTCTGTTCTGGAATCCCTTGCTCTATTATACTCTTCAGCCCGGGTGGGCTGGTAGTCTCTAGCTGGGGTCTGAAAAGGTTCATTTAAAGGGGACCAAGTGCTCCTTACATTGACTGTGTTACTGATCTGTTAAGAGACAGAAGCCACTCCGGGAAGGAGTAGAAAGTCCAGGATCCATCTTTTTGTATTTTTGTACAGAGATAGGAAGTTTTGTCCTCCAAGTTTTGTTTCAAGTCAAGTTGGTCATCCAATGTACCCCTAGAGCCTATCCAGGTTTTTTACACCAATTACACCAAAAACAAACCCATGGACTGGTTATTGACTTTGGATGCAAGTTGGAAAAATGTGTGTTGCTGGACAGTGCAGACTATAGTGGGACCCAAAACGTGGCTCTTTAGGGGGGTAGTGCTACACAGCCAAAAGAAGATTTGTGAGGTCACATACTGATGTTGAATGAGAAGATCTGGCAAATCATTGGTGTTTCAAATCATCCTAAATGTGTTCAATAGGGCTGAGGTCAGGGCTCTGTGCAACAGTGCAGGCCACTCAAATTCCTCCACGTCAAACTCAGCAAACCATGTCTATATGGGGTTGGCTTTGTGCAGACGGGTACAGTCATTGTGGAACAGAAAAGATCCTACCCCAAACTGCTACCATAAAGTTGAAGCATAGAATTGTCTATAATGTTTTTGTATGCTATAGCAGTAACAGTAATCAAAGTGATAGTTTTTCTATCTATTAATGTATCTTTCTATCAGCTGTCTATCTATCTTCTATCTATCTTATGTCATTGCCTGCCAGTAGTACCATATTTTATAATTATTAGTCATCTATGTGCTATTTATACTAACTGGACACTGCTTCTGCCCATTCTAGTGTATGGGGTGCATTACCCTCTATACACTGTAGATATGAACACACATACAGGATGCTATTTACAGTAATGTGCATAAATATCTACCAGACATATCACAGAAAAAAATACCTTAGTAAGAATATGCACAATCAAACTTGCAATTAGCAAATAATAACCTGAGCAAACAATTAACTTGGTTGCGGATTCAGGTAAAGACCAGTGACATGCCATGGACAGTGTTGTACCCTTGAAATTTGATTTAGAGGATTTTGCAGGCAGTGGACCTCTGAGTTTTAGGACATAAATTTAAAGCGGTTGTCTACCCAATTTTTGTACTTTAACCTACAGGTAAGCCTATAATAAGACTTACCTGTAGGTAAAATGAATATCCCCTAAACCTGTACGTATAGGAGATATTCCCTCTCCAAGATGCTGTGGCGTTATGGTGCATGCAATAGGGCCGGACCTTGCCGGGAAGACGGGTCCCGCGCGCATGCGCCTGAGTGACGTCTCGCGGCTCCGGCCAGTCACAGCGCCAGAGCCGCGTACCCGGAAGCAAGATCCGAGGGAAGATGTCCTCCCACAAAGCGGACCGAGCAGCCCGGTCACATCTTCGTTTCAAGATAAGTATTTCATAATGAGCTAGTATGCGGTACATACTAGCTCATTATGCTATTGTCTTGCAGACTTTAATTTTTTTTTTTTTTTTAATGGGTAGACAACCGCTTTAATGAGTATTCCTTGTGTGAATGTATACTTTAATGATTATTCATTAGGTTTCATACATAAATGTCTCAGATAATTAACATACTATTTATAACTGACCTAGATACATTTGAAAGTTGTAAGAGGTCAAAATAACCTTCATAAAGTAGTGGAGTAAAGAGTTGGGAGGGCTTTAATTCTGGTTAAACATCCAGGGCATGTCCATAAGGTATCAGGCTTGCACCCAGTGAAAGAAAAGACCTCCTGGGTTTGGACCTGATGAAAACTCCAACTGTACATTACTTACAATCCACTAAGAAGCTGTAAACATCTTTCATTCCTCCCTTTCTGTCTGCCTATATTTAATCATTTTACCAGTCTGTCTATCTCACCTCATTGAATTGTCTTAAAGTGCCATTAAACTCAAATCATTATAAACTGTCAATACATGCGATATTACATTGTATTAATAAATATTTAGTTTTCTGTAAATTGCAAAAAACCTGGCTGATTGTTCTTTTCACTGTTGTCCGGGACTGGACTTGAACCTGGAGCCACTGCTGTGTCTTGCAATGACTCTGCTTGCTGAGCCACCTAGAATGCTGGATAGTTTTCTGGACAATTCCTTGAATGATCCTGCCTTGAATTTTGTTTGTCTTGAACCTTGAGCTCTTTGCTCCTCCCGGGAACTTCCTGTTTGCCAGATTATTGTCCCCTCTCCTGTCAACATCTTGCTTTTGTCTCTCCTGCTGTCATCCATGTCTTCCCTATCATTTGTTACCTACCTTTGGCTTGTACCTTGACTACGCTTCTGCTTAATCCCAACCTGCACTGTTCATTACCGACCTTTCACTTGTTCCTCGACTATGCTTCTGCTTGATCCTTACCTGCTATATCTGCTACTGGAGCTTGCTCACCTCCTGGTGGGGCAATCCTGAGGACCGCAACCTGGTACTAACATGCAGCAAACTCCATTTCCACCATCAGGAGCTCTGTTGAATACCAGTTAGTACATAGACCCCTTACCTCGGGTGAACCCGTGTCATCAGCCAGGGTGACCTGAGTGTATATCTACAAATTCTGGATGGACCCTCTGCACACTGCTATACACCTTTTCCAGCAAACTATGCAATGAAAAACAGTGATTATTAGTTCACACATATTGCAATACATGATTAAACTGGCCAACTGCTTCAAAGTAATCCCTCTTATGGCCAGTCCTACACTGCTTTGCCACTACAAATGCTACGGTGAATACCATGCCAACATAGGGCATCAAGACACAAGGTGGGGGAGAGCTACTAGATTTAGGTCTGGTCACTGACCTGCGTTATAACAGAGAAAAGATGTACCTGTACTCAAATACCAATAGCTGTAACATTCTAGATGGACCCTCTGCACACTGCTATACACCCTTTCCAGCAAACTATGCAATGAAAAACATGGATTTTTAATTCACACATATTGCAATACATACTTACGCATGGTGTCCACTGTAGCATTTGCAGCAGCAAAGCAATGTAGAACTGACCATAAGAGGGATTAATATTAAGCAGTTGGCCAGCATAAGCATGTTAAGCAGGTCCATCCAGAATTTGTAGTGTTAATATGTGGTCACACCCCTTTGTCACCTGATAGTTTAAATACATGTACAAGCTATTGGGATTTGTGCACAGGTATACCTTTTCTTTGAGTGTATATCTATCCCACTTGTCGGTGGGTGCTGCTCCATTGCTATAGTTACTGGCCCCCGGGCCTGACTCCAGACCGTAATACTGTCCCTCCCTCCTTGTCTGTGCCCCCTTTGCAGCGTGAGATTGTGTAGACCAGCCATTGCCACATCTACTGAATATTCTCCAGTTTCCCTTCTATGCTGTTTATTTCCTCCTTTTTCTTATCTGTGCAGCCCACATGACCCACGTGTGAGTCACACTTGTTGGCATATACACTCCAAATAACTGACAGCTTACTCCCTACTTCCTACTTTATATCCTTGTATTGCTAAACATTATGGGGATGAGATATAAGATGGTGATTGATTGAGGCTTCACCTCCCCTGTTAGTCCCAGCACATACACACCATAGACACAGGCTGGAGGGGCATGACACAGACTGATTGGTAGAACCTCCTCCAGATTTAATAGTGTGACCAAAGTGAAAGCTATTGTCAGTCAACTTAAATTCCACCTACACCATATTATTGTAAAAAAAAAAAAATGCTTTGAAATATATATTGTAACAAGCCTTATGATATTTTGTGGCTATTATTTATTTTTATTTTGGTTCTCTATCCTGCAAGCATTCATTTTTTGTGTCATGTCACTGGCACAGCACCAATCAGCATTGTGCAGACACAGATTCATAGTCCCTTTTTAGTGCATGCTAATAGTCTGCTAGCTTTGCTTACTTCAGCTTTGCATTGCACGCTATTGCTGAGCCTGTGATCTACTATGACCCCCAGATCTTTTTCCATCCTGGATTCCGCCAAAGGTTCTCCCGGGCCCCCCGAGCGAGTAGCTTGCATTCATATTTTTATGCATTACTTTGCATTTTTTGACATTAAACCTCATTTGCCATGTAGCTGTCTACCCTTTATTTTATTGAGTTCTGCTTGTAAAGTTTATATATCCTGTTGTTAAGTTAGTGCCCTGCTTAGCTTTGTATCATCAGCAAACATTAAAGACTGAACTATTATACCAACTTCTATATCATTTATGAATAAATTAAACAAAATCGGTACCAGGACAGATCATTGGGGTACCCCACTCACAACTCCAGACCATTCTGAATACACACTATTTATCGCCACATTTTGAACGCGTCCCTGTAACCAGTTTTCTATCCAGGTACATACACCATTGCTCATACCAACAGACCTCAATTTGTAAATTAAGTGTTTATGGGGAGCTGTATCAACTGCATTGCCAAAATCCAGATACACCACATCCACAGGCATTCCTCGATCAAAATGACAGCTCACTTTCCCATAGCATGTGAACAGATTGTACAGTCCTCATAATTTCCTGCTTGTTTAACTTCTTCATATCCGCTCTATAGCCAAATGGTGGCTACAGCGCGGATCTACTTTGCCGGGAGGACGTCTATTTGCACGTCCCTGCGGGGACTCACACTGCGCTCTCTGTGATCACCGAGTCTATGAGACTGGGCTAATCACAGATCGGAGAAATCAGCTGTCAGCCAATGACAGCTGATCACGTAAGGTAAACAAAAGATCATTGATCTGTTTTTTTCCCTCGGTGCTGTCAGCTGAGGGAAAAAAAGCAGATCACCGCTTGCTTCTCTCAGAGAGCCGCAGATGGCTGTCTGTGCCCACCAGTGCCCCCTGCCAGTGCCACTTATCATTTCCCGCCAGTGCCTCCTACCAGTGCCCAGCAGTGCCACCTACCTTTGCCCAGCAGTCCCACCTATCAATGCCCACCAGTGCTGCCACTCAATGCCCATCAGTGCCTCATCATCAGTGCCACCTATCAGTACTGCCTATCAGTGTCACCTACCAGTGCCCATCGGTGCCACCCACCAGTGCCACCTATCAGTGTCGCCTATTGGTGCCTCCTATCAGTGCCCTTCAGTGCCACCTATCATTGCCCATCAGTGCTGCCCATCAGTGCCAAATATCAGTGCCATCCAGTGCCAACCATCAGTGCCAACCATCATTGCCACCTCTCAGTGCCCATCAGAGCTGCCCCATCAGTGCCCATCAGTGCCACCTATCAGTGCCCATCAGTGCCGCCTTATCAGTGCCAATCAGTGCAGCCTATCAGTGCCCATCAGTGCCCAACAGTGCAGCCTATCAGTGCCCATCAGTGCAGCCTCATCAGCGCACATCAATGAAGGAGAAGAATGACCTGTTTCAAAAATATATAACAAACTATCGTGCAATTGTCATTCAAAGTGCAACAGCGCTGAAAGCTGAAAATTGATCTGGTTAGGAGGGGGGTTTAAGTGCCCAGTAAGCAAGTGGTTAATTAGCTGATTGACTTTCCCAGGAGTCTGCACTAAGAAGTCAAATTTTAGACATCCATTGCAACAGAAATTTAATATTTGGTAAGATACTCCCTAAGGGGGGTTAATTACTTATAAAGGGATGCAGACACTGCACATTTTCTCCCCAGAGTACTGAAAGTGCACCAGCTGATTCAAATGAACACATACCCTCCCATTCAGAATCATGATCCAAAGGACAATTTTAAACAAACAACAATTTCTTCTGAGCAGAAACAGGCCCCTGCAACAATCTGCAACAAATTGCAACAAATTCAGTTAAAATCCCTGCAATGTACATAGATTACCCAGCGAGGATTGTTTATATCTCAACAAAAATGGAGTTACTCTTTAGGAATTTGAGATTCACAATATTACAAAACCAAAAGAAGAGAACCAACCAAGATGAGTTTTCATTTTCTTATTCATGCATTGAAAAACAAAAGCTAGAGTTTGGTTATAAGGGGCAAAATATCTTGGTATTGGTTTGCATAAGACAGTTATCACTTCAGATATACATTTATACCATTTAGAACCTGTGTCAAAGGGCTTTGGGCTTATGTCAGTTACATCGATTTGACATGCTAATATCATTCAAAATTCATTGACAGATGCGTTTGACATGTAGCTGACCTCCTTCTAACCTAGAATTTGTGTTGTGGTTGTCCTCAGGACTAAGCATGGTAAAACCGAGGTAACAGGGAAAGGAGCCTTATGGTGTAGTGTTTATACAATGATATCTTCAAGAAATATCAATTCAGAATGGAATGATGAATGTAGTAACTTACATTTAGCAAGGTTGGGGCAACCAGATTGGATAGAGCATGCAACCTTCCAGGCAAGCAAGTGTATAAAAATACTGTCCTTGCCTTTTGTCCATGCCAGATGAAGTAAATTGCTCACCGTGCCTCAGGAGTCCCAATTCTAGGTCCCCAATGGGGGAATCAGGTCAGTGATGGGCTTGTTGATAGAAAGAAAAGAAAATCCGGTTGACGATTCAAACAGTAGATGCACCCGTTGCAATGTGTATTATGGTATGTTTAGAGATTGATCAGATACAAACATTAAACATTTCATGCCATTTCCTTGCCACTTACTGAGGTTAAAGGTGATACACAGATGTCCTGCACTTCCTAGCTGCTCTGCAGTCGCTGGCGTGTGATCCACACAGATTATGCATCATATATACTAGGGGGAGTACAACTGGGGGAATCAATGGTGGAGAAGGATCTGAGGGTTTTGGTAGATCATAAGATTTAATAATAGCATGCAATGCCAAGTTGCGGTTTCCAAAGTGAGCAAAATCCTTTTTTGTGATAATAGAGGTATGGACTGCAGAGACAGATAATTTTGCCCCCTGTACAAATCATTAGTAAAGACCTCACCTGGAATATGCAGTTCAGTTTTGTACAGCAGTTCACAAAAATAACACTGGGGAACTGGAGAAAGTGCAGAGAAGGGCAACCAAACTGATAAGAGGCATGGGAGAGCTCAGCTATGAGGAATAATTAGCTGAACTGAGTTTATTCTTTCTTGAAAATAGAAGATTAAGGGGGGATATGATCAACATATACAGTATAAATACATAAGTGGTTCATATAGTGAACTTGGTGTAGAGTTATTCACTTTAACCACTTACCAACCGGGGCCATTTTTTACATTTGTTGGTTACAAGTTAAAAACAGGTTTTTTGCTAGAAAATTACTTAGAACCCCCAAACTTTATATATTTTTTTTCAAACACCCTAGAGAATAAAATGGCGATTGTTGCAGTACTTTTTGTCACATGGCATTTGCGCAGCGTTCTTTCAAGCGCGATTATTTTTTGAAAAATTTCACTTTTTTGAGTTAAAAAATAAGACAGCAGTAAAGTTAGCCCAATTTTTTTGTATATTGTGAAAGAGGATGTTACGCCGAGTAAATAGATACCATACATGTTACGGCTGAAAATTGCGCGCACTCGCGGAATGGCGACAAAATCTGGTACTTAAAAATCTCCATAGGCGACGCTTTTAAAATGTTTAACGGTAACCAGGTTAGAGGTGCAGAGGAGGTCTTTTGCTAGAATTATTGCTCACACTCTGGCGATCGCGGCGATACCTCACATGTGTGGGCGGGACTTACGTATGCATTTTCTTTGCTGCACGAGCTCGCGGGGACGGTGGCGCTTGAATTTTTTTTTTTTAATTAATTTATTTATTTTTAACACTGTTCCTTTAAAAAAAAAAATCTGATCACTTTTATTGCTATCACAAGGAATGTAAACATCCCTTGTGATAGTAATATATGGTGACAGGTACTCTTTATGGAGGCATGGGGGGTCTAAAAGACCCCCCATCCCTCCTTTACACTTCACAGTATTCAGATCACCAAAAACAGCAATTCTGAATACTGTCATTTTTTAAAAACTGGTGCCTTTAGCCGCCGGGTAAACCAGAAGTCACGTTATGACGCCGCTTTCCGGAATTTGCCGAAGGAGACCCGATCTGAGCCAATTCCAGCTTCTATCAGGTCTTCTCTGAGTCGGCGGACACGCCAGATAGTAGCTCCAGTCTCCTGGTGGGACGGGAGGTCGGAGAAGAGTGGCGGAAGGTGTCGGGAAGGGGGATGTCCCCTCCCGTTCCTGGGGATAATGATCGAGCGGCTCCCAAGCCGGATCGGTCGTTATTCCCGCATAGCAGACCGTCCACTCTAAAAAATGCAGCTGCAGGCTATATCCCGGTACAGCCACTCAAAAGTAGCCTCCGCCTATTTACGGCGATTCGCGGGAAGTGGTTAAGGTCATCACAGAGGGGGGGCACTGTTTGCGTCTGGAGGAAAATAGATGTAATCTCCAGATACAGAAAGGCTTCTTCATGGTAAGAGCTGTGAGAATGTGGAATAGACTCCTTCAAGACCTGGTTCTGCCCAACTCAGTAGATTGTTTTAAGAAATGCCTGCACTCTTTGCTAAATGCACATAATATAACTGGATACTAATATTTATAGGTAAAGCTGATCTAGGGAATATCCGATTGGCTCTTGGGGAGTCAGGAAGGGATTTTCCCCTGCTGGAGCAAATTGGATCCTGCTTTATTAGTTTTTTTTTACTTTCTTTGAATCAGCTGTGGATATTGGACAGTGTATATGAAGGCTTTCTATTTAAGTGTGTTGGTTTTCTTTTTTTTCTTTGTTGGTTGAACTGGATGGACTTGGGTCTTTTTTTAACCAGATTAACTATGTAACTAAGGAAAAAAAAATACATCTTTGGTGAATAAGTAATTTGATGTTTGTCAAAACCCAATGACTCCAATATATCTCTAAATACAACATAATAGCAAGCAGTGTTTCTATTCCCTTAGGGTCCTTTCACACCAGCAGATTGTTCATGTCCGCCTGTCAGTTTTTCAGGTGGACACGAACGGACACTCCATTGTCCTCTACGGAGCGATGGATGTCAGCGTTGACATGTCCACTGACATCCAATCCGCTCCGATCCGCCAAAAACAGACGAATGGAAACCCTATTTTCCATCTGTCTGGCGGATCGGATCGGATGAACACGGACAGATGGTCCATGTTCATCCAATCCCCCATAGAGGAGAATGGAGCTCTGACAGGTCCGTTTCTGCACGGAGTGCAGAGACGGTCCTGTCATCCGCCGGCTCAGCGAGGATAAATGGATGTATCCCCGCTGAGCAGCGGAGCCCGTCCGCTCATGTGAAAGAGCCCTAAAAACATGCATGAGAATGCAAAATCCGCTTGAAGCTACAAAAAGCTCATTAACACAGGCTATCAGTTTGATTGTGTATTCCATTCAAAGTCAGTTTTTTTTATCATACTGAAATGAAAACACATACTGAGTTTTTCACACAGCAGATGAATGTATGTGTATGTAGGCATAGAGATAGGACTCTAGGATGTAAGCTCCTTAAGAGCCAGGACTGGTGTGAATGTAAAATGCTAAAATTTGTAGAGACACATGAAACATTTTTTTAAAAAAAAAGTTCCTGATGGGAGGAGCCCCTCCCCAGGCAACAGACTCTTCAAAATTTAGCAATAAAGGTGCAAGCCTCACCCAAGTGTCCTTCAATAGAAAGGGCCTTCATTGGGCACGGAGTGGCAGGCTGGCTTGCAACTGCAAAGGTCAGAGAAACAAAAACAAAACCACGGTGCACTACCTAGCAGTCCTGGTGGTAGGTTCTATGCAAAAGCTGGCAACTGTCTCCAACCCTCTTTTTCTGTTTCCCTGTAGACTGAATGAGCTTGAGAAGGCCGACCTGACCATGCAATAAGTACTCTGTCCCTGTAAATGAATCTCCCTGTCCGCCACTCTCCCTTAATATCTAGGAACCGGGCTCATACTTCAGGTTCCGGCTTCGGGACATGGAGAAAATCCCAAATTAGGTCATCTTCCCACTCCCCACGGGGGCTTTCTACAATGTCCATAACTTGGGATGCGATATATGGGAAGTCCAGGCCCCACTCCAGGGCTACCGTTCGCTGCACCTCCCTTTGGAACCCGAGACAGCCGTGGCAATTCTCTCGGGTTCCCTCATCCAGGAAGGACGCAGGCATTAGATCTTATCACCCATATGTGGGTGCCCTGGTCTGGGTGGTGGATGGCCGACGTAGAAAAAGCTACTGTCTGCTGATCAGGGTTCCTGCATGCAATTCAGAGTCTAAGCTTGGTTCTGGCTCCACTTCCTCTTTTGACTGAGCCTCTAGGATATGAAACCCTCCCGTCTTCTACTCATCCTTAGAAATTGAGCCTGGAGATGGCCACTCTGTCAACTTCTCCAATGACCCGAATTCTGCATGTAGTCTGGGGGGAACCCAGATCAAGGACCCAGCCCTCAAACTCCACCTCCAGCTCACCTGCGATCGTGCTTTCTTCCCTCACTGGCTGAGCTGATAGGCAGAATCAGCAGACAAGGGATGGTCGGAGACAAGCCGGGTTCACTAACAGGTATCAGGCTGGCAGAAGAAGCGAAGTCAAACAAGCCGGGTCAGGGTTGGAGAAGGCAGAATGGTCAAGGCAAACCGGGTTGAGCAGGTAGTAGATCAGGTAGCAGATAACAGATAGCAGGTATCAGGAACGGACTAGCTGCAAATCAGACAGCACTTCAGCCAAAGTCTGGCTTCCTTTTAAAGGCCCATGTGATGTGCTGACAGAGATGCTGGGTCCTAGAGCCCTTCTGCTCTGACGGATACTGGGTCCTAGAGTCCTTCTGCTCTTGGTGTCCTGACAACATCCCTGTGCATGCGTACATGTGCACACTTCAGAACAGTCGTGGGAACCTTCGTTTGAATCCGTGCGTGCGCACAAGCGTGTGTGATCGCAAAGATCATCTGGATCCCTGACACCAGCCTTCCGAGACTTTCCCAGCTGCGGATGGCAAAGTCCTGATAGCAGGTCCATGGTGCAATAGTGTGGCTCCTGCGGCATGGACACCAGCCGGGTCAGCGGTTTGTCACAATGACTGCACCGGGCCCAGACAGTCACCTCAGTGATTGGTATCCGGCAGTCTGGGCAAATCACACACAGTCGCTCTGCTCCTTCTATCACTCCCAGGGCGAGTCCCCCGCGAGGTTCCAGTCAAACCCCGGCGTCGACCAGGGTTACTATGGGCAACGGCACTTACATTTTTGTATTGAATAGCAGGCAAACACACAAGTTATTTCCCGTGTTCAATCCTTACTCATTTTGGAACAAGACAGTTCCTCAGCTCAGTTTACTTCCGTTGCTAGGGGTAACAACTGACAGAGTTACATGAAACAGGTGAATCCAGGAAAACGAGCCCCCAAATGTAGCCCCCTGGGGATGGCTGGGTGCTGTGGGCCACCTGGTCACACTGCCCTCAATCACATCCATAGAGCATCCAGAGTCAATGAACAGGCCATTCATTTTGTTTTGTTTTATTTATTAGGGGATTAAACTTGGATAGTGATTGGAAAATTGTGGAATGCCAACTTTAGATTCCATTTAGTTTGGCACCTTCTATATACACTTCCAGCATATACACTCCTTTCTCTTCCTTCAGCGCATCACTTGCTTCTCAGACTCCCGTTCCTCTCTCCTGCACAATACTTTCTCTCATTGGTGAGACCTGGAGGGATATTTACCAGGCCTCCATATCCTCATGTTTGGTCTAGCTAGCACATGGTGAGGTCTACTGTAGTTGAAGCAGGACCTGTGGACAACCCATTACAGGCAGGGACAGTTGGTCCCCAAAGTACTACTCTGCTAGCTGGCCTGATGGGCTACTGCTCCCAGCCCATCCTATTCCACTGCCACAGTCACACCACAGCCCCATGATGGGCTCTGCATCCTTGCATGCTTCTCCTCCAGCCTCCCAGGGTATGTGGCACTCACCAACACCTGTGACTTGTAGTTCTTCTCAGAGATCTCTACAATAGCGTTCCCTCCAGCTGTCCTTTCCACTCTCTCTTGTGCCTGCCACCAAGATCTCACTCCTCATGGCTACATCCGAGCTCTCCCAGGCCAAGGTCA
>BLSH010067664.1:725645-737160 GCA_018402905.1 Glandirana rugosa | reverse complement strand
CATGATGGGACTTGTAGTTTTGCAACAGCTGGAGGGCCACCAGTTTGACACCCCTGGTCTAATGGATAGATAAGAAACCACTGTGTATTTGTTTTGTGGTTTAGTCCTGCCCCCTTCTTACCATTTTGCCCTAGGTGGGGCCCCACCGTCTTATAATAAATATAGTCCCGGCAATGGTTTAGATTCTCATTTGTCTCTGTTGTGAGATTCTCATCCTTGTTTGCCTGCCATCTCCCTTACTCATCAAGATTCCCATCAATTCTACAGAGATAGCAATGATATCTTTTTAATACAGCTCATACCAGAAATTTATCAGCATGCATATTTTATTTTTATAGCCGTCATAAAGAGGAAGCGGCTTCATCTTCGAGTTATCTCTGACAAATGGACGATTTCTGCAGGACCTTGTTCCCTAATGTAAACTCATGTGTATTCTTATTAACTTGCAGACACTCCGCAGAGCAATAGCCGCCAGAGACGTAGAAATAAAGACATTTCAGCTGGCTCTGCTCCAGGTACAAATGTAGAAAGAAACGGCTTATGATAAGACCCAAGTCATAATAACTTCTGTTTGGTCTGAAAGTTGCATCTGTCAGGCCGGGTTTAAACACCGGGGCCGTCTGCGTGTCTCTGTTAGTTCCATGTTCTTTTTCATGTGAATTATGTTCTGTCCTGTGACATCTTAGTCATATGAAGGTGAAAGTCTGTTCAGCCTTCATGCTAGACACAACTTTATGTACATCATTATGAGAGTGATAAATGCGGTTTGCACAAGCCTAATCGCGGGAAGAAAAGTGCAGGCGTCAAAGAAAAAGGAAAAAGTTAGTAAACAAAACTGATATGTATATGCAGTCAGCATCTTCCTTTAGGCCCTGTTCACATATACACATCATAATGCATGCATTTTAACGCATCAAAACTTGGTACACTATTGTTTTCAATGGGTATGGTTCACATATACACGGATCACCATTAACATTATGACCACCCACCATAACTCGTTGAGGCATGGACTCCACTAGACCTCTAATGGTATGCTGTGATATCTGGCAACAAGCTGTCAGTAGCAGTTCCTTTAAGTCCTGTTATTTGCAAGGTGGGTTAAAACATTTTTTTCCAGGGCTTCCCAAAGTCAATACCTCAAACTCCTATTTGTGTTCCTCAAACCCTTCTTGAATTCATCAGACCAGGCCAGCTTCTTCCATTGCTCTGTGGTCCAGTTCTGATGCTCACGTGCCCATTGTAGGTGCTTTTGGCTATGTATATGGGTCAGTGTGGGCATCCTGACTGGCCCGTGCATACGCAGCCCCATAGGCAGCAAACTGTGATGCACTGTGTGTTCTGACACCTTTCTATCATAACCAGCATTACCTTTTTCAGCAATTTGAGCTGCAGTAGCCCTTCTATTGTATCAAGTCCAAGCAAAATTTTCCCTATGCACACGTTCAAGAAACTGGCTATTCAGTAATGCTGGGTGCTTTAATAACCATAGGCTGGAAACCATGAATGATCAAAGTGAAGAAAATGTCATCAGCACACCAAGGGTCCCTCGAAAGGGATTTATTTTCGTGGTCACATGATAAACATACAGCAAAGTTTCAGAGCCATGCAGGGCCCCTTCATCAGGCAAGTGACTTACCTGACGAAGGGGTCCTGCGTGTTTCAAAAAGTTGCTATATGTTTATCATGTGACCACGAAAATAAATTCCTTTCGAGGAATCCTTGGTGTGCTGATGACATTTTCTGCACTTCTATTGGATCAGACTACACAGGCCAGTCTTCGCTCCCCAAGTGCATCAATGAACCTTGGCCACCCATGACACTGTTGACAGTTCTCTGGGTTTTCCTTCCCTGGACCACTTTTGGTGGGTCCTAACCACTGCAGACTGGGAATATCGCACAAGAGCTGCAGTGTTGAAGTTGCTCTGACCCAGTTGTCAAGCCATTACAATTTGGCCCTTGTCAAAGTCGTGCAATTCCTTATGTTCACCTGTTTTTTTCTGTTATCAACACATGAACTTCAGGGACAATACATTCACTTGCTGCCTAATATATCCCACCCACTTTAAATTGTCATTGTAATGAGATTGTCATTGTAATCAGATAATCAATGTTATTCCCTTTACCTGTCAGTAATCAAAATGTTATGGCTGAATAGTCTATGTTTTGCATTGCAGTCTGTCAAGGAAAGTAGTTCAGGTACATTTTTTTTTTCTATCGATGTGTGTCATGGGGTCCCTAGAAGTCAACCAGAGAGCATGAACACTCACAATACATGCATTTCAAGTGAATAATCGATCACTCCCAGGCAACAGACCATGTCTTCTTGACCTAGCTACATATGGAAAGTGGCAGTCTCTTCTCACACCTCCCTAGATACTGAGCACTAAATTTGATACACATGAACATATAAATAGGCGGATTGAAAAATGCATGAAAAAGAGTATGAAAATGGAAGCCCAATAGGTGTGATGCCAGACTAAACTTCTAAATATATCACTATCGTATTATTAATTTCATTCAGTTAGCTGTGTAGGAAGGTGTGTTCACTGAGAGAGTATTTATTAAAATTAAAAAATCTGGGGGTGTGGCTTGGCGCCAATGTGAGCAGACGGCTGTGATTCACCTGGGCTACTCTATCCTACAGATGTCCTGACCTACCCCGTTTATCCACTGTGCAACCTGGTCTCTGTTTAACCTGCATGTGCCGGGTGTGTGCGTGGAGTAGCCACATCGAACTGGGAGCCGTGAGGACGGAGGAGGCTGAGCTGGAATGGAACCGGGGATTGTCTCCGCACTGTCCTGTCACTCGCTGCCTGTGCTTGGAGCTTCGGGAACCCTCGGATTGGTCCGGAGGAAGCTGCGAGTGAGTGAGTCAGCTGGAGGGACTCATTGCTTTCTCGTGGCTGGAGCTCGGGGAGATCCTGTGTCTCCCTGTGTCGGCCGGGGAGCAGTGTTCTCCTTGCAGCCAGTTAGACACTATCTGGGTGACCAGGGCAGGCTGAGTGCCTGAGTGTCTGTGGCTAGTAACGGCCCCTTGCATACTGACAGCCCGTTCCTGAGGGTCTACTGATTTTTTTCCCCAGTATGTATCTCCCTGGCTGACCATTCTAAAATTACAACAGGACAATCAATTTAAAGGAGATCCCTGAGGTCCCCCACCCTGCTGCAGAGTTCATAAACTGGTTAATTACCTGCGCATATATCGTTTAAGTACTCAGTCACCTACATAGCTATATAGCTCTGGCACACAGTCTCCCACAGGACCTTTCTTATAGCAAAAACTCAAGAAAAGATCTGCGGATATTCCATTCACCTCTTGGCCCTGGTTAACAACCCAGTATACTCTTCTATCCTGCTCTGAGACTCAGATAAGTAACAAAAACCTTTCTCTCTTTTTGCCTCTCTCCTTTTTGAACAGTGTAAAATAAAGTGTGTTGCAGATAGAGAGTTTGTATTAAAAGTACTGCTGGAGACACTGTTGAGAACCATGACAAAGAAAAAGGGAGACACATCTATGGTACAGGAGGGCTCGGCAGCACAATCACAAAAGACAGCAAAAGAAAAGGGCAAGGAAATAGCTAACAAATTAGAGCGTTATGCCCACAATCCAACCCAGTGCACAGGGAAAACACAACAACCCAAAACCTCCCAGTCACCATCATCACCAACCTCTAAGGTAACAAACACTCAGAATAAATCTAACAAAATGACCTCAGCACCCTCAACTCCAGTAGCTGCAGGCCCTCCTGCCCTCTTACCCTTGGATACATCAATGGGGGAGGAACCATCCATGAGGGAGGTTTTGGTGGCAGTGAATGAGTGTAAATCCACTTTAACAGAAATGATGGATCAATTAAAAGGTATCAAGGAGGAAATGTCCCTCGTAAGACATGACCTACAACAAGTACGGGAGCGAACCACAGAACTGAAGGAAAGGGTCAGTGGAATAGAAGATGTGGTGAAACCCTTAAAAAAGGAAATGGCCTTACTAAGAAATGCAGTAGACAGACACAATATGCAACTTGAGGACTTGGAAAATCACTCAAGAAGGAACAATGTGCGATTAGTTGAGCTACCGGGAAAAAGTGAAGGAAGAAATATGAGGGACTTTCTGGAAAAGTGGCTTAAGGAAATTTTTGGTCAGGACTCGTTTTCTCCCTTTTTTGCAATTGAACGGGCCCATCGGGTCTCACCAAGGATACCTTCCCTTGGTGAAATGCCAAGATCAGTGATTATGAAATTTCTCTCCTTTAAGGACAGAGAGATAGTACTGAGGAAAGCAAGAGAAATGAAAAATGTAACGTATAATGGGGTTAAGATTTTATTTTTCCCAGATTTTTCAGCTGAAGTTCAGAGAAGAAGAGTCAGCTTTGCAGATGTTAAGGCACGGCTGTGTCAGTTAAATGTTCAGTATGCTATGCTTTTTTCCAGCACACTTGAGAGTTGCAATGAATGGGGTTGCCCATTTCTTTGATACTCCTGATGTAGCTGCAACTTGGCTAAATAAAGAACGAACAGTCGCTACAACAACAATCAGAATGCAAGTAGAGTTTTGTTATAAGTGACCAGATGAGGTTAATTTAGGGTTGTAAAATCAGCGGGTGCAGCATTATAGGGGTTTTTTTTTTCTTCTTTTTTGTTTACATATTGGAGCTTCAGTTTAGAATCAAATTTTTGAAAGTGTGTATTGTTTAAAAGGTTAGGTCAATAAGCACTGGAATTTGCTCTAAGAATACATTTTGACATCTACACTAAGGGAATACGGGGCCACAACCAATGCCCCCTGATAGAATTGCACGGGGGGGGGGATTTGGGAGGGAGGGGATGGGCAGAAGAGGTGGGACAGGAAGGGCGGGGATGGAATCACGGTCTTAGGGGAATTAGGATAAAGTTATTAGGCCTCATTGTACAGCATGCACGAGATATTGCAGATGCACTAGGTTTTTTTTTGGAATGTAAACAAGTACAAGGATTGGCAAAGGTAGTTCTTCAGATATGGGCACTGAGGGGAAAGGTAAGGGAAAATTTTGGTAGGTGGATTACGATATGTTGTTCTTTAAACATATGGACATATACAGTATCTCACAAAAGTGAGTACACCCTTCACATTTTTGTAAATATTTTATTATATCTTTTCATGTGACAACACTGAAGAAATGACACTTTGCTACAATGTAAAGTAGTGAGTGTACAGCTTGTATAACAGTGTAAAATTGCTGTCCCCTCAAAATAACTTAACACACAGCCATTAATGTCTAAACCGCTGGCAACAAAAGTGAGTTCACCCCTAAGTGAAAATGTCCAAATTGGGAACAATTAGCCATTTTCCTTCCCCGGTGTCATTAGACTCGTTAGTGTTACAAGGTCTCAGGTGTAAATGGGGAACAGGTGTGTTAAATTTGGTGTTATCTCTCTCACTCTCTCATACTGGTAACTGCAAGATCAACATGGCACCTCATGGGAAAGAACCCTCTGAGGATCTGAAAAAAAAAAACGTTGCTCTACGTAAAGATGGACTAGGCTATAAGAAAATTACCAAGACCCTGAAACTGAGCTGCAGCATGGTGGCTAAGACCATACAGCGGTTTAACAGGACAGGTTCCACTCAGAACAGGCCGGTCGACCAAAGAAGTTGTGTGCACATGCTCAGCGTCATATCCAAAGGTTGTCTTTGGGAAATAGATTTATGAGTGCTGCCAGCATTTCTGCAGAGGTTGAAGGGGTGGAGGGTCAGCCTGTCAGTGCTCAGACCATATGCCGCACACTGCATCTTATTGGTCTCCATGGCTGTCATCCCAGAAGGAAGCCTCTTCTAAAGGTGATGCACAAGAAAGCCCGCAGTTTGCTGAATGTCCTGTGGTCTGATGAGACCAAGATAAACTTATTTGGTTCAGATGGTATCAAGCGTGTGTGGCGGCAACCAGGTGAGGAGTACAAAGACAAGTGTGTCTTGCCTACACTCAAGCATGGCGGTGGGAGTGTCATGGTCTGGGGCTGCATGAGTGCTGCCAGCACTGGGGAGCTACACTTCATTGAGGGAACCATGAATGCCAACATGTACTGTGACATACTGAAGCAGAACATGATGCCCTCGCTTTGGAGATTGGGCCACAGGGCAGTATTCCATCATGATAATGACCACAAACACACCTCCAAGACGACCACTGCCTTGCTAAAGAAGCTGAGGGTAAAGGTGATGGATTGGCCAAGCATGTCTCCAGACCTAAACCCTATTGAGCATCTGTGGGGCATTCTCAAATGGAAGGTGGAGGAGCGCAAGGTCTCTAACATCCATCAGCTCCGTGATGTTGTCATGGAGGAGTGGAAGAGGACTCCAGTGGCAACCTGTGAAGCTCTGGTGAACTCCATGCCCAAGAGGGTTAAGGCAGTGCTGGAAAATAATGGTGGCCACACAAAATATTGACATTTTCACTTATGGGTGTGCTCACTTTTGTTGCCAGCGGTTTAGGCAATAATGGCTATGTGTTGAGTTATTTTGAGGGGACAGCAAATTTACACTGTTATACAAGCTGTTCACTCACTACTTTACATTGTAGCAAAGTGTCATTTTTTCAGTGTTGTCACATGAAAAGATAAAATAAAATATTTACAAAAATGTGAGGGGTGTACTCACTTTTGTGAGATACTGTATATGTTTAGTTGTCGGGAGTTTAGCGACTAGCCTGCAAATATTGACTCTCTTACAAAATGGTTAAGAGAGTGATAATAGGCTCATGGAATGTGAGGGGTCTGGGATATCCGGTTAAGAAAACAGCCTTATTTAAAACAGCCTCTACTCCTGGAATCACAGTGCTATGCTTGCAGGAAACACACCTGAGTAGGGACACTTTGTGCCGATTAAAGTACAGGGGTTTCTCCCGTCATTATCACTCTGTGTATACCTGATACTCAAGGGGCACCAGCATACTAATACACTTTTCAGTCTTGTTTGAGTGTAGACAGGTAAAGATAGATGAGGAAGGTAGATATACAGTTGTGCTCATAAGTTTATGAGCAGTGTTCAAACTCTAATCAAGAAGTGGAAAATGAGGGGTTCTGTTGAAACCAAACCACGGTCAGGTAGACCAACTGTAATTTCAGCTCAACTGCCAGGAAAACACTAACCACGAGTGTAAGAAAAGTTTTTGTGTTATCATTCATATTCTCTAAAAAATGGCCAAGAAATCATAAATTCTGCCAGGGTATGTAAACTTATGAGCACAACTGTATATTTATTCACTGTAAATTGGCAGATACACCCTTAATACTTATAAATGTGTATATCCCTCTCCCTTTTAAATTAGCTGTTATAAAACAAATAATGGAATTTATGGCCGATAAATCAGGGGTCCCCGTTTTGATAGTGGGTGACTTTAATATGGTGATGAACTCACAAACCGATAGGTTCCCCTTGGGGAAAAATCAGGGTCAGACCTGGTATACACTATTATATTGGACACTTAGGGAAATCGGCTTGAGGGACATCTGGAGGGAACATTATCCTGACGGGCAGTCCTTTTCATGCTTCTCAAGCGTACGCGCTTCACTTTCCCAGATCGACATGGCAGTCAGGGCCAGATTAACATAGGGGCTATTGGAGCTGCAGCTTAAGATAGGCCCAGCCAAGTGGTGTGAGTGAGTCACTAATACTGCCCAGCACTGCTCTGTGTGCAGTGTACACATGATTGATATGTAAATTGCGGCTGCATTGATATGTACATTTTTCTCTCACCCCTCTCTCTCTCACCCTTCTCTCTCTAACACCCTCCATCTCTTCTCTCTCATCCCATCCTCCTCTATTTCTCACTCCCTCTCTATTTAATTCAATTTGTTTCAATATTTAATTTGTTTTAACAAAATTGTTTGCATTTTCATTGTATTTATTTACATAAAAAGAGCCAACAAAATCCACAGCACCAGACCCACGATGCTCTTAATCTGGCCCTGATTGTTACGTACCTGACGGTGGAGTCTGTCTTGTGCAGGGAACAACCGCTCTTGCGCACCCGATTCAAGGACCCCTGGTAGTGTAGACAGAGGCCCGAGAGTGCGGGATGGCACGAAGGCTGGATGGTCACTGATGATGTAGTGAGGTTCCAGGAAGTCGTGCAGATAGAAGAGTGGTCGTGCAGGCAGGGTCGGCAACGGGCAGGCAAAGAGGTACAAAGTATCAGGCAGGCGGGTGGTCAAGTTCAGGCAAAGGTTCGTTAACGGGCGGGCGGCAGAGGTACAGAGGAGTAGACAAGCGGATGGTCGTGGATAGCCGGGGTCGGTGCAGGTAGCGGACAACAGGTCAAAGCAAGCCGGGTCAAACAGGAAGCAGACGAACACAGGAACAGGTGGCGGGAGCTGTGGCTCACAGGTCGCAGACGCTGTAGAACGAGCAGCAATTCAATGCAGGAGTCCCTGGGTTTAAATAGTCGCCGTTTGGCGCCGTTTTCCGGCGCGTGCGCGCACGCGGGTGCGCACGCGGGTGCGCACGGGAGCGCTCGAACGCCCACGGGAGCGCGCGAACGCTCACGGGAGCGTGCGCACCACCGCGGAAACGGCCAGAATGCTGGCAACAAGCTTATTTTTCCTAACACTGATGGCAGTGGGTAACGATACCCTTCTAGCACTAGTCGCAGACATTAGGTATGAAGCAAGGGGGTTGTCTGACCATTCCCCTATAGTCCTCACACTCAGGGTGGGTGAGCGACAAGCAGACAGAGAATGGAGAGTTAACCCTCTCTGGCTAAGGTAAATTACCCCCAAAGATTATATGCTAGGTAAGATTCAGAATTTTCTGGAATACAATAGAGATTCAACTAAGCCAGGGATAATATGGGACACCCTCAAGTGGTTCCTAAGAGGTACTATAATCCAACAGTTCTCTAGGAGGAAGAAACATTCCAAAGACTGGGAGCTAGAAGTGATGACCAGGGTGACGGACATGTAAAAAAAACATATGTGGAGGACCCTTCGTCAGACAAGCTAACTAAATGGATTGAAGTCCAGCAGCTATATCACACCTTGTCCCTAAAGAAAGCAGAGAATAGGAGATTTTTCCTAAAACAGGCACAATATGAGGGAGGGGGAGGGGGAGGGGGAGGGGAGGGCGCTGGACACATGCTGGCCCTTCTGGCCAGATCTCAGGGTCCGAACATACCTGCTACGATGGCCATTGAGAATAGGAGATTTTTCCTAAAACAGGCACAATATGAGGGAGGGGGAGGGGAGGGCGCTGGACACATGCTGGCCCTTCTGGCCAGATCTCAGGGTTCAAACATACCTGCTACCATAGCCATGGAGACTCCTGCTGAAGGGGTGACCAGATGCCCAGCAGAAAATAATGTTTTTAAAAATTATTATTGTGAACTATATAGCACTAAAGTGGGCAAGCTAGATGGAGAAATAAAGGACTTTTTACAAAACTTAACCATCCCTCGCCTGTTGGAAACAGATAGGGCAAGATTAGAGGCTCCAATTGCTATTGAAGAACTGCAAAAGGCAGCATCTGAAGCCCCCAATCATAAAACACCAGGCCCCGATGGGCTACCAAGCAACATGTACGGGGAGTATGGGGAGATTATGCTGCTTGAATCCTTAAATGTCTTAAATGACGCATTAAAACGCAGTACACTACCGGCTTCCATGATGCAAGCGACAATTATAGTAATCCCAAAAGAAGGTAAAGATCCAAAGCAACCTGGGTCTCATAGACCAATTTTGCTACTCTGCTCTGATGTTAAATTACTGGCTAAAGTACTAGCGAGCAGATTAAATAAAATAATTCACACCATAGTTCATCCTGACCAAAGTGGGTTTATTCCCGGCAGGTCCACATCCTTGAATATAAGGAGGCTGTTCTTCATTCCGCCGCAGGATGATGGCCCCAGGGCTGTGCTGTCACTGGATGCTGTCAAGGCATTTGACAGCATCGAGTGGCAGTACTTATGGGAGGCCCTGGCGGCATTTAATATTGGGCCCGTGTTTATGAGGTGGGTGAAGTTGTTGTACACGAGCCCTAGCGCAAAAGTAAAGCTTAATGGTGATATCTCGGAATACTTTCCACTGACTCGAGGGACAAGGCAGTGGAACCACTGGCTATCGCTAGAGACGGGAGAGATAAGGGGCTTCAGAAGGGTTATAGTTGAGGAAAAGATCTCCCTATACACAGTCGCAGATGACATTCTTCTCTTTTTAGGAGATATGAATTATTCATTATCAACAGCTATGCACCTTGTTAAAAGATTTGGATCATTTTCGGGACTTTCGTTCAACTGGGGGAAATCTATTCGTCTTCCAGTTGACGGGGAGGAGCCAAAGTTGCCAGAGAACACCAGAACACCAGTTGTGGATAATTTTAAATATTTAGGTATAAATATATTGGTTAACCCTAAACATTATATACAAAAGAACCTGCTGCCATTGATAGATGCATTTAAAACTAAGTGCGGGATATGGAAGCAATGGGTCGCTCCAACTTAATTAAAATGATATGGCACAACTCCGCCATATGGATCCCAGGAAGATGGATCAGGAAGCTGTAGGGCCTCTTCAGGGACTTAGTTTGAAGAAATGGGAAACCTAGAATCCGGTTGAGACTGTTGCAGCTGCCAAGTGATAAGGGTGGCCTGGCAATCCCACATCCATGGAGTTATATTTTGGCAGCTCAGGTTCAGCAGATGGGAGGGGGGGAAGTTAGGCATTCAGTTACTAGTCCTCATTTGCGCCCACTCATGGCCTATACTCCATATGTATCTTTGGTAGAGGCCCTGGAGGCAGAATCTTTGGGAGGGAAAATTCAATGCCCCACAGGAAAATTCATAAATAAAACCTGGCATAGCGAAATTACTATTGCAGTATGGGGGAGTTAGCATGGCCACTCCCCTGTGGGATAACCCGAAACTCCCCGAGCTGGAAGGGTTGGAGAACTTCCTTAATTGGTGGCAGAGAGAGTGGTCAGGCTGGCACAGGGAGGGGGGAGGGAGGAGTTTGGATTCGCAAACAGAAAATTCTATCAATACCATAACGGCACAGTTCAAGAAGGAAAATATAGAATGGTGTAGTATGCCCTTATTAATTAAGCTGGAAAACTCCCGCACCACAAATGAGTAAAAGAATTATTCCCGTATGATGTGGTAAGATATAAAAGGAAGAACTTGACACGGCAATACCATAACTATCTTAAAAGACAAACGCTTAGGTTTGAGGAGGGAGGGGGGAGGGACACGGTCGGACTGGTGAGAGAGACGGTGGTTAATTCCTTCAAGAGGTTGGGAAGGTCGAGCCCCTCAAAGCCCAATAGGGTGTCCCCTCACCGGTACGATTGAGGGGGTATGACGTTATCATTAAAGCGATACGGTCCAAAATAAATACTTAAAAGGACACCCCGTAACTTAAAAGGGAGGGTTTCTAAGACGGAGGTCCCGGAGATGGTTTCTATGTATACCTCATATCCGGTACTCACCCGCGTTTACTCCTGATCATTGACTTACGGATTGAAGGGGGGGAGGGTAGACGACTTGGA
>BLSH010067664.1:698468-724474 GCA_018402905.1 Glandirana rugosa | reverse complement strand
GGACTTCCCGCAGAGGTGCTTATTTGAAGAGAGTCACCCTCACTCTTTTAGTTCCTCTCCCCTTTTTTTTTCCCCCTTCTCCTTTTGCACGCCCTTTCAGTGTTATCCCGATCCTATATCTGGTGGGTGGGAGGGTGGCTGAGGGTGGAGGGGGTATTTATGTGTATTGTAACTTATACTAGTTTTCTCATTTTATAAATGTATTGCACGGTTTGTCTTTTTGGAAAATCTTAAAATAAAGCATTAATAAAAAAAAAAATTGAAAACTGGGGCAGGACTGTGTTTATGGCCACTCGTAATGTAACATGGGATCAAAATGTGGATCAGTAGCTGTCAGCACTAAGAAAGTGGAACCACAGTTTGTTTAGTGTACTGCTCAGGCTCAATCACTATGGGGAGTAGTGTGGGTGATGCTGCAACCACTGCAGGAGTGCCAGCAAGGGATGGAGCTTGTCCCAGTTTCTGTAGTCACTGGAAGGAAGAGAGGAAAGTTCCATGGTGCCTCACATCCATGGAGTCCTATGGTGGTATGAGAGAGACAACCTGAGCCTGGGCTCCACCAGGCCATGCCCCCAACACGTTTCACTCCACCCCCTGGAGCTTAGTCATGGAGAAACCCATGACTAAGCTCTGGGGGTGGAGTGAAACATGTTGGGGGCATGGCCTGATGGGAGCCCAGGCTCAGGTTGTCTCTCTCATACCACCATAGGACTCCGTGTATGTGTGGCACCTAGGGATCTTTCCTCTCTTCCTTCCAGTGACTAAGAAACTGAAGATGAAGTCTTTTGAGTAGTGCAAGGCTTTTCACCTTAGTACAGGAGGTGTGTTACTGGCAGGCTTGATTAAATACTTATGCAATCGCTAAATCTAAGGACTTGTAAGGTGCAATATATTGCATACTTGTTTTCTGTCTTTAAATACACTTTAACCATTAAAGCATACCTGAGCCCAAAAACAAAAATCCTTAGTCCTTAAATGTGATCACTGTATTAATGCTGTCCTAGGCTGATAACACCCAGTTATTCTACTGTATCAGGACAAACGACACAGGACGGGACTATAGGAATCTCCCCCTCACAATAAAATAGAGTTGTGGGTTTCTGTATTCCTTAGGGAGAACTGGAATGCAGTGTAACTGATAACAGTCAGCAGAGGCAGAGAACACAGGACGTTATCAGTTGACAGGATTTCGGGCAGGATCAACAGATACAGTATGTTCTGCACTTGTGTAACAGATATAGCAAAACACTTTAAATTGGATATTTACCAGACCAAATAAGAGAAGTTTATTTTAAGGGTTTACATATCTTTTAGGAGTTAGAGTAAATGCAAGAACAGGGTTTAAGGGATAACTATACTTTTGTAATGTTACCTACTTTAAGTTACCTCCTCCCAAGCACCTACCCAAAATCATATTCTTGCCTCTTGAAACCCTGCCAGATCCACATTGTGCAATGTATGAGCAACTGCATGGCCAACACTGCAATCTCTCCAACTAGCAACTCACTTCAGTTCCATATTTGTGGAAAAAAAATAATTTCTATAGAGAGGCCATCTAGTATGTGCCCTAACAATAGACAACCTCTTTTTCCACACATGCTTAGAAAAAGGGATCAACCAGAAAGTTGGGGCTGTGTGGTTTCTTGTGGGCATATAAGAAAAATTTGGAGTGGTAAATAGAAGTCAGGCAGCATGAATTTTACAGGAGCATAGGTAGGTGAATATAAGGCTTTTAGGCATGATGTGGAAGTGGAGAGGTAGGTGAGAGGAGGAAATTATGAAAAAAATGTAGTTATAGCTACATCATCAAACTCATCTTGAGATATTGCCCAAACCATCCACCCCGCTCCTACCAAAATATCTTGCTGTCTTGCTCCCTTGTTACCTCCTCACATCCTCGCCTGCAGGACTTATCCAGAACGTCTCCCATCCTCTGGAACTACCTACTCCAGTATGTCTGGTTAGCTCCTGCCCTGTCCGCTTTTAGGCGAGCCTTGAAACCTCATTTATTCAGGGACACTTACCCCACCTCCACCTAAAAACTGTACTTGGACTGCCTTCATCATATCATACCCCGCAGCTATTACCTTTTCTACCACCTCCCCCTCTCATTAGATTGTAAGCTCAATGAGCAGGGCACTCCTATTACTTCTGTATTGAAATGTATTGTAGTTGTACTACCTCCCTTTATATTGTAAAGCCCCTGTACAATAATAATAATTATTATTATTATTATTATTATTTTTTTATTATTTAATTAAATTGATCTTTTTTCTATGGAATCCTGTTTTCACGCTTTATACATACTTGTTTGCATCTCAGTGCTGATGAGCTTCACCACCCTCTTTCTGCCACTTCTTGTCTTCCAAGTACTTGATCCAGTGCCGGCTACACATCTTTGTTCTGGGTTGGCTTCCTCATGGTGACAATGATGGACAAAGCCTGTGCTATGGGTGTTGGTACAGCCACTTGCAGTGTCCACCAGGGGACCTTGTGATAGGGTGACAATGCAGGAGCACAATTAGGAGACAGCCGTCACCCCAAAACATAAAGCAGCTGAACAAGGGCCAGGTATTATTCCAATGAAAACTGAAAATTAAAAAAAATGAGCATAACTAAGGTTAAAGTGATTGTAAAGTCTCCTTTTTATAAAAAAAAGAAAAACAAGTTATTTTTACCTGCTCTGTGCAGTTGGTTTTGCACAGAGCAGCCTGGATCCTGCTTGCTATGAGGGCACGAGTTACAGCTCCCTGTGTCCATTCAAACATGGAGCCTGATTTGACCCCATCCCTCTCTCCTTATTGGCTAACGGACTTTAATTGACAGCAGCAGGAGCCATTGGTGCCACTGCTGTGTCTCAGTCAATCAGGAGGAGAGTCCCAGACAGCTAAGGTACTCGTGGACATCGCTGGAGAGAGGTGGGGCTCAGGTAAGTATTAGGGGGTGCTGGGGCTGCTGTTGCACACAGAAGGTTTTTTATCTTAATGCATAGAATGCATTAAGATAAAAAAATCTTCTGACTTTACAACCACTTTTTGAGATTTTAATGATTGGGTTTAAATATACTTTAAGGATAAAACCTTGTAACTCTGAGATGTACCTTCAAAATTAAATTAAATCTAAATTACCCGGCATGATAATAGAAATAGCAATTCTAAATATGGCCATAGATGATCAGAGTTAATTATTTAAAGCACTGTGCTTTAAAAAAAAATATCTAATGTCTCCTTCGTTTTTATTATTCTGATCAAACTCCCAAAGCATAACCCATAGCTTGTTTTTTGAACTCAGAACATAATAGCTCCATTTATGTGATTTATATAGGATTAGAGACCCTTTCAATAATCCATCTCCGATTATAGCAAACAGCAAATCCTCAAACAAAATTATTTTCTCAGTTACTTCCACATGCGCGCCCATCAGCTCACTCTAAAATTACTTGAAATTACATTTCCGTAGGCAAACACGATTCACAAATCAGTTTACTTAACTTCTCTCTGAGTATGAAAGAGCTCTCAGAAAGGAAGTTGGGACTCTAGGGTTAAATCATTTAATAATTCCATAATGAATTGGCTTTTGTGAGCATAATTTTGTCTGATTGCAATGTGTCACGGGGTGATGTCATAAAGGATGAAGCGAAGGTCAGTTTCACAGGCCTGATGGTTTAGAGTGAGATAGAGTCGGTGTGGTGGGAGACAGGTCACTGTATTTTGTCCATATAGCTTTAAGCCCTGGAATGCAATAGTTCATTCAGATGTAATGAATGGCCCCTTGGGATGACATATAGCACATCTGGGTTGATTCATTGCAGATTTAATGGGTCTAGGTCTTAACATACAGAGGGCTGTGACTATGTCTGAAATAACCAGGAAGAAAGCAAAACTGATTCTTTTTCTGTTTAACTTTTGGTTAAAGCCCAAGTTAACCTTTGGTTTAAACCAGCTACATAAGTTCCAGGTGTATCAAAAAAGAAGGTGTGCAAAGTTTTACAGTACATTTTCTTTAGAAACCAGGCAAGGCCTGAGTAGAAAATCGTGTCCCCTGCTAACATGCTGTAGAGAAAGACCCTTGCTCTCAGTGTGGAGGAAGCAGCAATCTTTCTGTAGACATCTGACACACCTCTGTTGGGTCAAAGCTAAAATGCTCCTTTCAGCAGAGAGCATGAGCGTTCAGGTCTAACTCAGGACTGCTGAAGAGAAACCACTGCTTCCACACAGAAAGCACGATTATCATTGACATCCATATTTCCCATTGTATGTTTCCAGCACCCAGTTTGAGCTGGAAGGAGGAGAAAGCATAACTCACCCTTCTCCCAGCTTCTTCACCATTTACGGCCCTTGCTCTCTTCGATCACTGGTAACATTAGTGCTGAACTTAGGCTTAGGGTTGCCACCTTTTCTACAAGCCACACCCGAACACTTTAGTGGCACAGGGCAATTCTTTTTGTAGCATACACTATAGCAGTGATGGCGAACCTTGGCACCCCAGATGTTTTGGAACTACATTTCCCATGATGCTCAACTACAAAGCAGAGTGCATGAGCATCATGGGAAATGTAGTTCCAAAACATCTGGAGTGCCAAGGTTCGCCATCACTGCACTATAGGATTATAAAAGACCTGGACAAGGAGAGCCATAAACGCACATAGCGCACTGCAGCGAACAGTGGGTGTGGTCAAACTACTCTTGCTGTCATCATCACCCCCACTCCCCAGTGATGCTGAACCTGCCCCCAAACAGCCATCCGCAGCTCCTAGGTGGCAACAGATTTTCGTGTCTTGGTTAACTGGGGAGCCACAGCCCAGTCTGAATAATATGTCTGGGTTTTAGACAGACTGAAACCCGGACACATGATTCAGAACCCAGACTGCCTGGGTGAATCCTGGACAACCCTACTTAGGCTAGACACACACATTTTGATTTCTCTTGTTCAGCCCTGATCTGATTGGATGCAGTCAGTCAACAATCAAAATGGTTGGGCACCAAGAGCTCCAGTAGTTTTACTGATGTAGCACCCTTAAACAGTGAGTGCAGGTAAATTTAGGCAGGCCTAGCTGGAGGCTAGGCCTGTTTGTTTTGATCTGTGTGGGCTGGGAGTGGCCTAGAGTAGCAGCTGGTGACTCACAGATGGCATCACTTCACTGTCACCTCCCTCTTTCTTCTAGAGAATTCTAGAAGAGGAGGAGGGGAGAGGGGTGGAGCTGTCTGGGGTGTCTCATGGAGCTCTGACCAATCCCCAACTAGGATTGGCAGGGGACAGGCCTCCTTGAAATACCCAGGGTCAGCCCAGCTGGGGAGGAGAGTTTGGGTTGAAGAATTGGAGATGGAGCACTAGGTTGTCGAGGCCTTTGAGAGCGCTCCCCAGTCTGGGGAAGGTGACCTTGGGCCTGGGGTTCGGATGCAGGACGGAGCCGTTCTGGAAGCAAGGAGGATCTGGTCATGAGGCACAGAGAGGAACCAAAGAGGACAACAGGAGCTAATGTTGCCGGGGAGTTTCAAGGAGGGATCCACCGGTCGCAGCAAGAGTGCTGGTGAGTGACAGGCACAGTCGGGAGAGCTGGAGAGGCATGCCGGAGTGTACTGGGAGTGTACAGTCTGAGATAGGTGTAGATCCAGCAGGAAGGACTGTGATGTCATGGGCAGTGGAGTCGGGCAGCTGCAGCCAGGAGGGCTGGCAGGGTCTAAAGAGGGCTTACTGGGAGCAGTAGTCCACCACAGGGCAGCTAGCACTAAAGACTTTGCTATTTCTATCATTGATGCATTAAAGGGGCCCACGTCCCTGCCTGAAAATCTCAGTTGCTAAGGCCTGACTGAGTCAGAGTTGGGCCTAACCATGTGCTAGCTGTACCTTCAAGCAAGTGTTGTGCTGGAGAGAGAGAGAGAGAGATAGAGTAACAGTCTGCAAGCAAGTGATGTGCTGGAGGAGACTGGAGCTGTAACGTGTACATAGTAGTTCCTATTGATTATTTATTGATTCCACTATTGATTTGTGGGCATAAACCTCTTACCTATCCAAGTTCAAATCCCCTCAATAAAAAAACAAAAACAAAGCACAGGACTGTTCCTTGTTTTAAAAGTGATTGATTAGTGAATGACGGGCTGGACAGAGGTACCGCTACACTGAATACCTAGTGATTATTGGTGAATTTCAGTATTTATTCCCATTATTTGCATTCTGGTAAGCAGGCTAAGGGGAAGAATAGTCCTGAAAATATGCTGACATAGACAAAAATGCAACATGTGGAGCTCCCAAAAAGTTAACACATACAAATATATAAATATATTAGTTGTAGATCCTGTACCTGGAGTATCATGTAGGCATCACTAGGGCCTGGTGATGCCACATAGAGGGTTGATTTAGTAAACTGAATAGATCAAAATCTGGCGCAGCTCTGCACAGAAACAAGCTTCCAGGTTTTATTGTCAAAGCTTAATTGAACAAACTGAAGTTAGAAGCTGATTGGCTACCAATGCACAGCTGCACCAGATTTTGCATTCTCCAGTTTTAGTGAATCAACCCTATAATGTGTATTTTATTTATTTCAGGTATTTATATAGCGCCGTCAATTTATGCAGCACTTTACATATACATTGTACATTCACATCAGTCCCTACCCTCAAGGAGCTTACAATCTAAGGTCCGTAACTCACATTCATACATACACATACTAGGGCCAATTTAGACAGGATCCAATGAACCTACCAGCATATCTTTGGAGTCTGGGAGGAAACCGGAGCACCCGGAGGAAACCCACGCAGGCACAGGGAGAACATGTATGTACTTTTATTATTTACTTTTTAAGTTGCACATTAGTCATCCTCATACCACCACCACTGCACACACACTCACATACACGCACATACAGTACTTTTGGAACATGATGAGGGGGATTTAAATAAGCTTTGGAAATATTAGCCAAGGCAGAGAGTAGTGATTGGGGAGATACACCTTTTTTAAGTTAAAAAAAAATCAAAAATGGACAAATTAAGGTGAGTTAAAATTGTAAAAATAAATAAAAGAATGCATGCATACAAAAATAGAGCAAACTCTATATTTTAGTAATCATTTGTTTCTGTTTAATCAATGTGCCTTATCTTCACACATTACCGAAGATTGTTAAAAGTAGGATAACATTGAGGGAAAATCCCTACAATATATGTGTTGGAGTACACATACATACATTTTTTGGTGTAAATGTTTAAAAATGTTTAAACTATGAGGATGGGTTGAAAACTGTAAAAAAAAAAAAAATAAATAAAAATAAAAGCATATACTTTAACAAATACAAGTAATAAGTTTCTGTGTAATCAATTTTTTTTTTTTGCACTATATGTTGTAGTACATGTGCATTTTAAATTGTCATTAAAATGAGGATGAGATTTAAATAAATAAAAACTGTGTATATATATATATATATATATATATGATTTTCACAAAGTGTTTGAAAAAAGTAGACAGGATAAAATTTAGAGAGAAAAAATCACTACAGTATGTGTTGCAGGGCGTGTACATTTTTTAATATAATCTTTTTTTATTTCTGTACAGTTCCCAGAATGTTTTTTCATCTGCCATAAATAGCTAAAACTTCCATATTATCTGTCTCAGAGAAAAAAAAGAGAGAAGAGGATTCTTTAAGATGTGTGTTTATTATTTTTGGGAATGTGCCAGGATACCCCTTTAAAAAAGAGCTACATTTTGCTGACATAAATGTGTCAGGGAGCATAAAATGAGCTTTTTACTTCACAACAACACATCATTTTGGAGTGAATGTTGACCCTTTTCGGGCTGAAAAGAACTTCAGAGATAAAATACTGTTGTAAACACTCAGTGGGGATATAGATAAAGGTGGAGGAACAGGGCCAGTGTTTATCAACCTCTTAGCCCCTGGAAGACAAATGTGGTTTGCATGGAGTGTCTTGACAGCCAGTTCGTTACCTGTTCACGTGACACATAGATATCACAGACTAGGCCCCGGTAGGAAGGAAGTTTTGCATGTTCATACATATAAGATGACAGTTGAACATGAAGACACAATGGGGGAGATTAAACTGGAGCACTCAGAATCTGGTGCAACTGTGCAGGGTGGCCAATAAGCTTCTAACTTCAGCTTGCCCAATTAAGCTTTGACAATAAAACCTGAAAGCTGATTGGTTTCTAAGCAGAGCTGCACCATTTTGCACGCTCCAGTAAATCAACCCCAATCTGATCACACTCTGGCATTTGGTCAAGCATTCCAACTGTTTGCATTTGTCTCAGTGAGGATGGGAAGTATGAGAAAGAAAGGACTCAGGCAGATGCTGATGATCCCACTTATCTCAGGGGGGAGCAAAAGTTACTAGGACGGGTCTTTGGTGTTCCTGCTAAATGTAGTCTGGCAAAAGTTGTCTGCCTCATCATATAGCCGTGAAATTATTGTATAGTCTGGCCTTTATTTTTTACCAAATCTTGTAAATTGTAAATATACTTTCGTATAAATCCAAATAGCCTACCAGTCTCCAGTAGCCAGAATGTGGGAACTGACCAGTTCAAAAGTAAGTATATGTGATATATAGAGTGAATGCGACCTGCTGACTGCACATCCTACCAATTCAGGCTTAAAATATAACTTTTATTCCAAACTCTCTTATTACCGAGTGGCGTGGGAGAGAGATTTAGATATGACCTTTGAGGCGGAGGACTGGCGTTCCTGGAGTACCTGTATTCACAAAGGTGTAGTGAACACTGCTCTGATCGAAGTGGGGTACAAAGTTCATGCCCGGTGGTATCTGGTGCCAGAGCGCCTTTCAAGGATGTACCACGGTTAGTCGGCTTCCTGCTTCAAGAGTTGATGGGGGTCTTGTCCTTAAGTTTGCTGTTTTTGGATGAGGTTACACTATTTTATTGACTCCATAACTATGGTAAATATTACCAAAGATACGAGCATAGCCCTGTTAAACAAGCCTGCTGAGAATGTCTCAAGATACACACAGACTTTGATTTACTTTATGTTTTTAGCAGCTAAAATTGCTATTGCATCTGCATGGAAAAGTCCAGTTATTGAACTTGTCTTGATGAAGAGCAAACTCAACTGGATCATGCTGAATGAAAAGATTGTGAGTGTCTTACGGTGCAAGCAATCGCGTCTAGCAATTTGCAGGTACCAGACACGCAGAGTTGACCCCCAGGCTCGAGAGAGTCTGACCCCCATGTGGAACCACTCTTTCTTTTCTTCCTAGGACCTACTACTCTCTTTTCCATTCTCCTACAGTACCTCTCTATTCTTTGACTTCCTTATTTCTTTTTCCATGTACATGGTACTCCTAGTACTAGTAGAGGGGTTCCTGGACCCGAATACCTGGTCGAACAGATGTTTGGATCTGGCCCTAGGATGTTACTGGTTATAAGATGGAAGTATTGCTGTTATATAGAGCTTTTCACTGATGTTCAATACTAATGGTGCCCTGGGTTTTAAGGGCTTGTTTCCCTCAAAAATAGGGTCCTCCACATCACAGAACTGGTGCGAGTCGGCCTACACCAACTACCTGGACTCTTAATCAGAATAATGGGCAGTCCAACTTTGTTACTTGTTGCCTTATGTGTACCAATGTTGCTGTGTATATAACACTAGCAAATTACTATTGTTGCTATATTTTTGGATTTCTTTTTATATCTTGGAAAGAAAAACTTTATAGAAAAACGATTGAAACAGAAAAAAATACATTTTTGCCTTTAAATAACCTTTAAAGCAGAACTGTTATTTGATCATTGACAAATCTCCAAAAAAATGCACATCAGTTGTTTCCTGCAATTTTTTTGATGCTAAAAAAAAAATGAATTAGTGTGCATTACATTGACGCACGTTTCATTCATATTTTAGTTATCTGCAAACTACACGTTGGAGCATCAGCGGTAAGAACAAATTCTATTGAAAAAAAAAATCTTCCGATGTCCTTGCATTAGAGCGCATCTTCTGGGAATGAGCCCTGATGCATTTATTATTAGTGTCCTACAAATTTGACACTTGTGATTTGGTCTGTGTCAGGGAGGACCACCCAGTTCCTGGACTGATGCTAAGGTTTAATTATTCATTCTGCTGGTGCCTGCAGAGGCCATAAAACAGTCACTCAGAATCAGAAGTGGCAGCTATTAATCAGCAGGCGACTGGCATTATCTTGGAGGCTGTTTTAGATGAGCAAAATCAGTCTAACACCTATTAGCACTCCTTGTGATGACTGTTCATGCATGCCGAGATCTGTGAGATAACATAGCCTAGAACTAATGGTCTCTGACTGTATGTTCCTTCAGACCAGTTTTTAGCCAAACCACATGAACTTATCTAAATATATAGACACAATTAGGTTTTGTTCCTAAACTACAGATGAATAAATAGATAATAGGCAAAACTAGAAACAATTTAGGCCAGTTACCTCCAATCCAGGGTTAAGATTCTTTTCATCAGATAGTCTGATTTTTTCTCAAAACTGAGAGCCAAAAGACCACCTATGAGTTCAGAGTAAACTCTGCAGAATATGCAGTAGGGGTCCCCCAAAACATGTAATGTACAGCAAGATCCATAACCTCATTTGGCTGTAAAATTAGGACCCCAACTAGATCCCACTGGGACTGGAAGAAAAGCTAGCGTCCTGTGTGGTGGGCCTCTGACACTCTGCTATTCAGGAGTAAGGCGGTAAATGATTCTTTGGAGCACTTTACCTTTTCTCTAATAGTGCCAGTTAAAGAATGTATTCACCCCATAAGATGAGCTTATTAGTCTTCTGCTGTTTTTTCACTGTCCAGTTACAGGCTGGAGGCAAGCAAGTGACCAGGCTGTAATGCTAAACTGCATTGGAGAAGAGTCGGGTCAGCAACCTGTGCTCGACTGTCTGGGAAATCTTACTGATTCAATGTAAAAATACAAATCCTTTGGCAGGTTAAACAGTCTCCATTTATATAATTTTTTTAGCTGTAAAGAGAAAGTTGTCTTTAGCTGTAAAGAGAAAAGGATCACTGCTACTCCCGACCAGCCCAGGTGAATCATTTGATTAAGCCCTGGGGGTTTGGTTGAGACATATAGGCTGAGGCCACTCTTTATCATTTATTAACCTGCGCTGGTCAGGAGTAGCGGCAATCCTTTCCTCTCTACATTTGCTAACGCCCTGGATTGGTTCTAGAACAAGCCTGTACCCCATGTTCTGGGGCATAGGGATATGCTTTTACCTCTTCTTTGAGTGACACCAAAAGCAATCAAACTGGTCTTTGTATTTAGCTGTTTGCGTGGAGTTTGGAAGTGTTTCTTTAATGTATTTTTGGTTGGAAATTTAATTTTGTTAACCTTTTTAGGGAGAGGGGGATAATTGTAATGCATATTAAAAATGATTTTCTCTTGTTGAAAGTCAGTAATATAATCATCATATATAAATCCAACGTGAAAAACAGTCCCACAATAAAAATAGTAAAAGATATGTGGTTCAAACAGCCAAAAGATCGAAGGTGGATGTTATCTCTATCCCTTCACCAAAGAGGCCAATCACCAGTACCCTAATAACATGTCCTCTTACCAGAGTTTGTGGACCCCCTAAATACAGGCAGGTCAAAAGGGCTTTTGGGGACTTGCTCCCTCTTGCAGTACTTGAACCGGAAAGCACAACCTCAGGGATGATGTCTCGGGGTATGAATCCAGAAATACATCACCATCTCCCAATAACGTTGTACATATGAATAAAAAAGCACTAAATATTGCAAAACCTTATTAAAAAAATTGTATTTAAAGTAGTTGTCAACCTGTGACAACCACTTAACCTACAGGTAAGCCTAGAATAAGGCTTACCTGTAGGCACCTTGCATATCTCCTAAACCTGCACGGTTCAGGAGATATGCAGTGTTCTGCATGTGCCGACATCATTTCGGCACATACGCAGTGAAGAAACGGCCTCCGTGCCTTTTCTCCACTGACACTGTGCCGTGACTGGCGGCTCCCACGCGCATGTGCGGGAGTGACTTCACACGACTCCGGCCAGTCACAGCGCCGGAGTCGCGGCCCAGGAAGGAAGAGGGGCAGAAGATGGATGCGGCCAGCGCAGGGGACATCGCTGGACTTGTTCGCAGGTAAGTGGCACATAATGGGTTACTATGCGATGCATAGTAACCCATTATGCTTCTAATTTACAGGTGTGTATAGAGGAAGTAAACCCCATCTGGGTTTACTTCCTCTTTAAAAGCAATTGCTACTCACGCAAGTAAAAGAACATGCACATGCCTCCGTAAACAAATCCCAGTCAAGCAAGATGGCGTCCACCTCCACTTTCAGGTAACGTGATGACGTGACCAGGCTCAAAAGTGTCATTTCTTTGCCAGGGGCCGAGGAGGAGGCCTTAAATCAGAACTTCCCCTTTTGGGTGGAGCTCCACCTTAATAACAAGAAACTCACCATATATAGGACTTTAAAGGTGCCTGATAAATCATTACATATACACCATTGTTGAAATGTCATCAAATGATTCAAATTCATATAAAAACTTTAAAAATATAACATGGCATTGCCCAACATGGCTTCCTTTTTACATTCAAAAATATGTTACAAGTTTTACAAATTAGCTTGTCGTTGATCTTTCCACCCTACTATACACCATCTCCTTTAGGCTTCATGTACACTAGCCTACATTTAGCACAACCACGTTTTACATTTTCCTGCGGACAGCAGTCAAAATATTCCTATCCTGAACGCAATACTTCCACGTTCAGGAGAGGGAGGTTGAAGCTCACCTAAATGTGGCAGATCCTAAACTCTGCTAATAGCCTATGTGTACATTGACACATTATTGTGTTCAGACCAGGGATTTATAAATTCAGGATGGCAATGGCAGGAGGGATTCAAACGATTTTAACAAAATACATTTTGTGGGTTCCAAATATCAGACTTTTTCAGGTACTGTGAAATTTTGTTGCATTATCACAAATACAGAGATCAGGAACTTTAATACAGAGATCAGGAACTTGGGGTCCACCAACCACACCAAACCTCCCTCTGGGAGGAGAGCCAAATAATCACACTCAAAAGGGCCTAGATGGTATCCCCTTTAAAAGAGGGGGGGTAGAAAATGTATTGCACGATCTGTTCACCCTCCTCTATTGGCTCATGATAGACTGTGCATGTTCCCTACATGGGAAAAAAACCTCTAGAGCTGTATACAAAGACCTACATTTATTATACAGGGTAACCGCCAAATGGGAGTCCCTTCACATTGACAAAGCAATAAGTCCAGTGGTCAGACTGTATGTCTATGTCAGAGATGTGTGAACACAGCCAAAAACTTCATCCTTCTGGAGAAAGAAGTAGATGAAGGCATTGTACTGAAATCTCTGTGAGTGGTAATAAATACCTGGAGGCATGAGGCCGGCCATTTCTTTCCTGCAACCACGGTCAGTTTTAACAGGGGAATCCCTCCAACTGAACCATTGGGTTCCTGGCAAGGAGGCGGGGAAAGCCGTCCACATCGGGAGAGCAGAGTGATAATTGCTAGCGGCTATAACAGCCACTAGCAGTAATCACATGCAAAATACAGCAGGCTGGTTGTGCCCAAGTTGATCGTTCAACCAACTTGGGTACATTCATCCTGCCCATACATGGTTCAAATCTCGGCAGGTTCCTGCTGAACCGAGATTTAAACCATCTACGTCCAGCTTTACAACTACATATTTATATTATACATGCACTGAATATGAAAATTATATATCTGATGCTACCTCTGCTTTAATTGTTGAAGTGGTGCAATTATATATTTTTAGACCTCTTTCTTATGTAGTACAGTGCATATCACCATGTTTGTGGAGGTTTACATGTCTTCTATTTTTCTACCCATCCACTACTACCCACAGAAATGTAAAAATTGTTGCCTCCATCATCCTACACCCAGGCCTTAAACCTCAGCAGAAGCTGTTTGAATTTTCTGTGAATGCTAAGCAAACACCTTTAAAAGAAGAGAGAGAGAAAAAATCTATTTCCTGTTTTAAACTCTCACCTCCTATTTTATCTGCTTTACACCATTTGTACATTTATAGGGAAACACATTCACAGATTCCTACTTAGTTAAATGTCAATATTGCCTTAATGGCCGTATTAAAGCCCCATCTCATAAAAAGATATGTTTGGTAAGAAACATTTCTGCTATCAATAAATGTTCGGCCGGTATCAGCCATCACATTTAGTAGGGAGTTTTATGGCCTGTAGTCGGGATTTAAGAAGAGTCATTGTACACCATACAAGGCCTGGCTCCCGGTTTGAGTAACCTGTGTCTGGCTTCATAAAATAGAGCCATCCATTACATTACCACTATCTGGAGCCAGAAAATATACACAGACTATAAATTTGACTAGTCCGGCTCTCCAGCGCTTTAAGGAATACCATGTACAATTGGTTGCATTCTTCTGAGATAGGCCTAGCAAGGATTAGGAGGGGAATGCTTATGATGAGGACTGCACAGCCAAAAGATGTTCTCTTCCTCATTCATCAAACCCTTATGACTGCGATACTCACCAAATGGGTTGTGTTAAGAGCGACGGCTTGACAAGGTGGCATCGTTATCCTGTCTAAATGATGCATAATATTAGTATTATGGCTTAGATCATTGCATGCTTTTAAAATCATCACGGAGAACAAGAAAGAGATATTTGTGCTGCTGCGGGGCTGCAGACTTTCCATTTGGAAGTCAATAGCATGTCAAAAATTATGTAAATGGAAAGATTGCAATGTGTTTATATAAATAAAGGCTTGAGATCCGACAGAGTGTTCAGTTACACAGGAATTCTGGGTGCTGTAAGTCATGGGATCTAAGGGGAGTGGGCGGGGGGCGATAGGGGAGGAGGACTTTTTAACTTTGCACCAAAATTCACATTGTTTATCATCTTTAGTGGCCGTGCAAAACATGCCATAAATTTGTAACATACCATTGTGCGAGGTATTGCAGCAATCAGAGGGAAGGCCATGGACTTCAAAGGCGCGGCGGTGTTAATTTATATTGTGCACCTTTCACTGCCAAGAGCAGAGTGTAGTATCTAAAAGCCCAAGATGATAAAATGCGAAAGAAAAAATAGCTAAAAACCTTTTATACCTTTTACAGTTTCCATTCTACCCGTACTAGACCAAACTCCATGTATAACTTAGCAAAATTTAGCACTTGCCATTTTGGAGTCTGCAAATCAGGACTGCCCCTTAAAAAACAAGGACAGATTTGCAATGTATTGCTATAATTGTGTATATGGCACAGAAACATTCCCTTCAATATACATCTGAATGCCTAGCCCATAGTACAGGGACATCTTTACAGGAAATGTCTCATCCCCATCTTGGCTTCAAGAAGTTAGTGAGCCTCTGCCAAGTAGGGGTGAGTAGAGTAAATTGTTTTTAATATGCAATTATTCAAAATTTCACAAAGGAATTTTTTTGGGGAGCAAATGTACTTAGGGTGGTTTTGTTTTAACGTACTTAGTATCCTTTGTATTTGTTTCTTTCTTTTTTTTTTCATTTGTGTTTTTATGTGTGTATGTGATCATTATTTGTGTTTTGTCGCTTTCAATTTTTTTTGCTGTTTTTTTTTTTTTCATTTCTGTGAAAAATTGACCTTAAATAATGAGGCAAAGGGGGACTTTTTTGGCACAAGAACAGATCCAGGATAATTGAAAAAAGCCCCCGTAACCCCCAGCAATTTGAAACACATTGCTCCTTTTAAAACCCCAAAAACTTAAAGTATACAGTGTCTCACAAAAGTGAGTACACCCCTCACATTTTTGTGAATATTTTATTATATCTTTTAATGTAGCAACACTGAAGAAATGACAACTTTGCTACAATGTAAAGTAGTGAGTGTACAGCTTGTATAACTGTGTACATTTGCTGTCCCCTCAAAATAACTCAACACACAGCCATTAATGTCTAAACCACAGACAACAAAAGTGAGTACACCCCTAAGTGAAAATGTCCACATAGGACACAATTAGCCATTTTCCTTCCCCAGTGTCATGTGACTCATTAGTGTTACAAGGCCTCAGGTGTAATTAATGTCTAAACCTCTGGCAACAAAAGTGAGTACACCCCTAAGTAAAAATGTCCAAATTGTGCCCAAAAGGGTCAATATTTTGTGTGGCCACCATTATCTTCCAGCACTGCCTTAACCCTCTTGGGCATGGAGTTCACCAGAGCTTCACAGGTTGCCACTGGAGTCCTCTTCCTCTCCTCCATGATGACATCACAGAGCTGGTGGATGTTAGAGACCTTGCGCTCCTCCACCTTCCGTTTGAGGATGCCCCACAGATGCTCAATAGGGTTTAGGTCTGGAGACATGTTTGGCCAGTCCATCACCTTTACCCTCAGCTTCTTTAGCAAGGCAGTGGTCTTCTTGGAGGTGTGTTTGGGGTCGTTATCATGCAAGGGGTTCTCACTTTTGTGAGATACTGTAACTAAAGGCAAAACTTTTTTTTTTAGTTTTGGATAGAATGGAGAGGGATTAGAACAGTTTTTATTGCTGTCTGTGCCCCCATTAACCACTTAAGGACCGGAAGGATTTCCCCCTTAATGACCAGGCCATTTTTTGTGATACGGCACTGCTCGCTTTGACTGACAATTGCTCAGTCGTGCAACGTTGTACCCAAACAAAATTTACGTCTTTTTTTTCCCCACAAATAGAGCTTTCTTTTGGTGGTATTTAATTCTTTGCGCTATAAAAAGAAAAAGAGCGTCAATTTTGAAAAACAAAACATTTTTTTCTTTCTGCTATAAAACATTTCCAAAAACAAATGTAAAAAAACAAATGTATTTATCAGTTTAGGCCGATATGTATTCTGCTACATATTTTTGTTTAAAAAAATCGCAATAAGCGTATATTTATTGGTTTGCGCAAAAGTTATCATGTCTACAAAATTGGGGATAGATTTATGGCATTTTTATTTATTTTTTTACTAGTAATGGCGATCAGTGATTTTTAGTGGGACTGTGACATTGCAGCGGGCAGATCGGACACTTTTGACACTTTTTTAGGACCACTAACATTTATACAGCTATCAGTGCTATAAAAATGCACTGATTACTGTATAAATTACACTGACAGGGAAGGGGTTAATACTAGGGGCAATCAAGGGGTTAAATGTGTTCCCTGGGAGGTGGTGAAAATCTGACCAGTGTTATAAGCCTCCCTTGCTCTATCCAAAATGAAAAAAAAAAGTTTTGCCTGTAGTTTTACTTTAATTTTCCCTTCTCCATTGACTCCAAAGCATTTTGCCAAAATTACTAAATTTCAATGAAATCTGCCAATTTTAGGTAGTTGAAAACTGCCACTTTTGTTCATTGTTACTGTCAAGCATGCAACACATGAAGCATGAGGACACACATACAGTACAACTGGTTAAAGTGATTCTAAAGGCAAGACATTGTTTACCTTTATGCATTTCCTGCATTAAGGTAAAAATTGTCATTGGTAAGTGTATCGCCCCCTCACCTTGCTACATACTTACCTGAGTCCTATATGGATCCAGCACTGTGCCCATCTACAGCCAGCGCTGCTCTCTCTTCCTCACAGAGGCAGCAGCAGGAGCTATTGGGCTTGATTTACTAAAGGCAAATGGACTGTGCACTTTGCAAGCACAGTTGCTCCAGAGCTTAGTAAATGAAGTAAAGCTTCACTTTGCAAAAAGTACCCAATCACATGCAAGGAAAATGAAAAAAAATGCATTTTTGCTTGCACATGATTGGATGATGGAAGTCAGAAGAGCTTCTGCTCATTTGCTAAGCTCTGGAGCAACTGCTCTTGCAGAGTGCAACTGCTTTGCAAAGTTCACAGTCTATTTGCTTTTAGTAAATCAACCCCATTGGCTCCTGCTGCTGTCAATCAAATCCTGTGAGGAGGGAGCGGGAACAGGGCTGAGCCATGCTGTGTGTGCCAATAGACCCACACAGCCAGGCTTGGAAGTGAGCCCACAGGTGAACCGCCATAGGAAGTGGCTCCCTATAGTGGCACACTAAGAGGAGGAGGAGCCTAGAGCACTAGTGGGGGGGCCCAAGAAGTGTTCTTATTTCCCCTCTCTGTGCTCTCACAAGCTTGGCTAAGAGCAGTGGGAGCTATTGGCTCCTGCTGCTGTCAGACAAATCTTGTGAGGAAGAAGTGAAGGGCAGGGCCAAACCGTGCTGTGTGTGTCTACAGACACACAAAACCCGGCTCAGGCCCTCATGTCTGCCCCCATAGCAAGCAGGGTGCTATGGGGGCACACAGAGAAGAGGATGAACCAATAGCGCCAACAGGCTGTTAGCTGAGTATTTAAATCATGCTTTGGAAGCTTCTTGGATATAGCAATGTGCTTTACTCTTCGTGGAGAATTACATAACATGTCTTACAGCATGAGAACAGAAAACCAAACAGGAACTTAATAACAAACGAGTCCACAAAGAGGATAAACGGTACTTCCTCTCATATCATAGAATACATGTACTATATGCTATAATACTACAGTACCACCTGCTGGTATAGTTTACAGTACACAGTATATTACATGCTGTTGCTCCAACACCCCTTCTCAACAGCACGTGCTTTATCAAATTATATTCAGCTTCTTCTAGACATAACTATGACGTTCCTTCAACAAAGGCTTGGTGAGTGCATCAGCAGTCATCTCCTCTGAAGGGCAGTATTGAATGTCAATAACACCTTGCTCTTGATTGTCCCTCGGTAGGTGATACTTGACGTTGATGTGCTTGGTCCTAGGATTGACCCTTTCTGATTGCATAAGCTTTATACATCCCTGGTTGTCTTCAAAAATGGGAATTGGTTTTGACATGTCTATTCCAATGTCCACAAAAAGTTGATGATTCCATATCGTTTCCTGACAAGCGTATGCTGCTGCAATGTACTCCGCTTCAGTTGAAAATAGAGCGACAGTTGCTTGCTTTCGACTAGACCAACTTATGGTTCCTTCTCCATACTGAAAGATGAATCCACTTGTGGATTTGCGGTTTGTACAGTCCACGGGCCAATCACTATCCACATATCCGACCAGTTTTGGAACTGATGTTGCTGGTAACCGTAACTTCATCTGAATTGTTCCTTTGAAGTACTGCATCTCAGGGAGACTTTCCTGTATAGTATGCACACCGCTGCGGCTATGTTTGGTCTTGTTACAGTGGCAACATATAACAGCTTACCAATTGCTCTGTGAACATTTGGATTCCCAGATGACATCTGCCGAGCAAAAAAATTTGTATCGTTTCGTTTTGTTTCAATTCGTTATTTATATAAATTTGTTTAGTTAGATTTGTTTAATTTGGTTTCGGGAATTCATTTTGTTTATTCGTTTTCAAATTGTTTCGAAAACTTTTCGAATCAACTTCGAATAGTTTTCGAATTCAAAAAGTTTTCGAATTTGAATCGTTTTCAAATTCGATTCGTTTTTTTAATCCAAATCATTTTAGAATTTGAACAGTTTTAAAATTCGAATAGTTTTCCATTTTCCAAGGAGAATGGGGTGGAGTGGAAAGAGTAAGAAAAGAATGGAAAAAAATTCAATAAAGGGGAATATAACAGAACTGTTTTACTCTGTTGTATTCTAGTCTTTTTTTTCTGTTCTATTCTTTTCTAGTCTTTTTTTTTTCTGTTCTATTCCTTTGTTTTCTATTCAATTTTGTTCTCTTTGGAAATTGAAAAACTATTCAAAGGACTTTTCGAATTCGAATTTGAAAATGTTTCTAATTCAAATTTGAAAAGTATTCGAAAAATTTGAAAACTATTTAAGTTAAAAAAAATGATTCTAATTCCAATTTTGTCCGAATTAATTTTTTTTGCTATTTCGGATTCCTTTAAATTTGGTACTATTTTTAATTCGGAACGAAACAAATCGCACATGTCTACCAGATAGTAGCTAATGTTCCCTAGCTCTTTGATTTAAAATTTTCTTTCAGCTTGTGAACTATCTGATTGTAATCCCCTTCTTGTTCAAAACAAGTTATAATGTCATCAACATAGATAAGAATGTATATTCATCTGTCTCCTTGATTCCTGGAGTAGAGACAGGGGTCTGCTTTACTCCTGGAGAATCCCTCTCTAGTAAGTACCATCTCATTCAATTTGTCATTTCTCATCCTTGCAGATTGTTTAAAACTGTAGATGCTCTTATGAAGTTTACACACAAGGTTGTCTCCTTGCTCAAACCCTGGTGTTTGCTCCATGTAGAGATCTTCCTTAATGTCTTCATAAAGGAAAGCAATTTTAACATCTAGGTGTTTTTCACTTGCATGCCCTTCCCAGCTGCAATGCTAAGATGCACTGTAATGGTGGAGTGTTTCATGATGGGAGTGAATGTTTTTTTTTTTTTTTGGGAGTTTCATCGTAATCTTCACCGAATTTCTGGGAGTAACCCTTGGCAACTAGTTAGGCTATGTATTTGTGGATATTCCCTTCTGCATCTGACTTTACTTTGAAAGTCCACTTACTTCCTATAGTTTTGCGGTTAGGAGGGAGCTCTGTTAGTGTCCAGGTTTTATTTTCTTGAAGTCACTTTTATTCTTCTTCTGCTGCCTTTCTCCATTTATTGGCTTCACACTTTGGCAGTTTTTCTATGTCTTCCCAGGATGTTGGTTCAAGTATGCTGTGTGTTTTGACAGTGTATGACAGCTTGCAGGGTCGTATCCCCTTTGTAGTCCGATTGGATCTTCTGACTTCAGACAGTACAGCAGAATCTGGTGGTGAACTTGATTTAGGTAATGTGAGTTCCACCTCTTGTTCTAATTCCTGCACAGGGTCACTTTGATCGACCTTTTCTTCTGGGTTGCTTGGCATGTTCACTTCACAGCTTTCAGGGATCAATGTTTCTGGTGATGGGCTTTCATCAAATTATACACTACGGCTTATTGTCACTTTGTCATCCTTTGGGTGTAGGATTCTGTAACCCTTAGTTTGCTCACTGTAGCCTACTAGAATGCCCTCTATGGCTCTGTTCTCCAGCTTGGATCGCTTCTCACTTGGAATATAGGCATATGCTTTACATCCAAATACTCTGATGTGCCCTATGCTGGGCTTTGATCCATGTATAGTGTATAGTGATGTATAGTGATTCATATATAATGTCCTGTATAGCTTCTGGACTTCTGTGCCCCAGCCGCCTGTGCCATAAGTGAATACATTTGCTGTGTAGGTCATTAGAGACTAAATTGCCTTGCTGGTCTGTGCTGATTAACTCGTATAGGTGATCATCCATTTTTCCTTTTGCGAGGCATTGCTTATTATTGTGAATTGTGCATTCTTCACCCTGGAAATAAAACTGTGAGACCGTTGTTTGCAAGATTTTTTCACGGATAGAAGGCTGCCTTCTAGTTCTGGAACATACAGCACTTTCTTTACAAGTATACTATGGTGACCTCCTTGTGTTGTAATGTTCAGGAAGCCCTGGCCTTTACCTTCACATGTGATGCTTTTCCCGTTTGCTAGGAAAACTTTGTCTTTTGCACTGTAATCAATGTTTGTGAAGAAGGTCTCCTCACTAGTCACGTGGTTTGTCGCACCTGAGTCTATGCACCAGCCACAAAGCCAGCTTTGGCTGCTCGGCTTTCCAAATAAAACAGTTCTTTTTTAAGTGACCAATCTTTTTACAGAGCAAACAGGCTCTGCTTTCTTTGTTGTGCTTTGTGCCTTTGTACATCTTAAGAGCTTTGTCATCATGATACATATTTTCTTTCCTTCGGTCATATTCACAGATTAATCTCCCTTTGACATAGTCTACCATTAGTTCCTGCTCGGGTCTGGTTTCTAAAGCGTTATTTAGAGCAGTATATGTCTCTGGAAGGCTGCAGAGGAGCAGGGCAACAATACGGTTATCTTTGTTGTCCTCTCCGATGGCCCATAGCTGCTTTATGATCTCTAGCATAGCTTTCACATGGTTACACATTTGCTGGCCTTCTTCTAGTCTCATCTTATACAGCTTTCGTAGCAAAAACAGCTTATTGTTGAGGCTTAAATGCTCATGCAGTTTTTGTAATGAAGTCCACATACCTTTGGCTGTGTTCTCTCTTCTTATGTGGATAAGCTGGTCATCTTCCACTAGTAAGCTTATAAGTGCTTTTGCCTGTCTATCTTCCTATCCCAGTCCTCCACCTCTCTGTCTGTGGGTCTGTCTGTATTCAGCACTTGCCACAAGTCATCCTTGCTAAAAAAAACATTTGTAGCTTGAATTTCCACAGCTGGAAATTGGCATTGTTCAGCTTTGCATTTGCAAACTTCACGTCTGAACCACTTGCCATCTTTCAGCAGCCTGCATACAGTATTCACTGATTCCGTGTTACCCCTGAGTATCCTTTCCAGTGCCTCTGGGTGTTGCTGGGTGCCTGGGCTGTGCTGGGTGTGCTGGGCCCATGACCTATTATACAGAGTATTGATTTAATGCTGGAAGCTTGTTGTATACAGCAAATGGCTTCATCTTTCATGGAGAGATATCACATCATGTCTTACAGTAACACAATCTTAATAACAAATGAGTCCAAAAAGAGGATAGACAGTACTTCCTCTCATATCATAGAATACATGTACTATACTCTATAATATTACAGTGCCACCTGCTGGTATAGACAGGCATAATGCATATGTATTTAGTTCACAGTACACAGTATATTGCATGCTGTTGCTTTTTCCAACACGGATGGTCCCAGAAGAAGAGGGTTGGGGCCAATCTGTGCAAAATCATGGCACAGAGCAGGTAAGTATAACATGCTTGTTATTTTTTTTTAATGTATGTCTTTACAATCACTTTAATTTAATTAAAGACTGGAAACACACAATTGTCTAGAATGTTTGTGTATGTTGCAGTACCCTTCAATGAAAACACCTGAACTCAATCATTTAAAGAGGCGCCCTCTTGCTATAAAAAAGAAAAGTGTGTGCGCGTATATACAGTATCTCACAAAAGTGAGTACACCCCTCACATTTTTGTAAATATTTTATTATATCTTTTCATGTGACAACACTGAAGAAATGAGACTTTGATACAATGTAAAGTAGTGAGTGTACAGCTTGTATAACAGTGTAAATCTGCTGTCCCCTCAAAATAACTCAACACACAGTCATTAATGTCTAAACCACTGGCAACAAAAGTGAGTACACCCCTAAGTGAAAATGTCCAAATTGGGCCCAAAGTGTCAATATTTTGTGTGGCTACCATTATTTTCCAGCACTGCCTTAACCCTCTTGGGCATGAAGCTCACCAGAGCTTCACAGGTTGCCACTGGAGTCCTCTTCCACTCCTCCATGATGACATCACAGAGCTGGTGAATGTTAGAGACCTTGTGCTCCTCCACCTTCAGTTTGAGGATGCCCCACAGATGCTCAATAGGGTTTAGGTCTGGAGACATGCTTGACCAGCCCATCACCTTTACCCTCAGCTTCTTTAGCTAGGCAGCAGTCATCTTGGAGGTGTGTTTGGGGTCGTTATCATGTTGGAATACTGCCCTGCGGCCCAGTCTCCGAAGGGAGTGGATTATGCTCTGCTTCAGTATGTCACAGTAGGTGTTGGCATTCATAGTTCCCTCAATGAACTGTAGCTCCCTAGTGCCGGCAGCACTCATGCAGCCCCAGACTGTGACACTCCCACCACCATGCTTGAGTGTAGGCAAGACACACTTGTCTTTGTACTCCTCGCCTAGTTGCTGCCACACACGCTTGACACCATCTGAACCAAATAAGTTTATCTTGGTCTCATCAGATTACATGACATGGTTCTAGAAATCCATGTCCTCAGTCTGCTTGTCTTCAGCAAACTGTTTGTGGGCTTTCTTGTGCATAATCTATAGAAGATGCTTCCTTCTGGGACGACAGCCATGCAGACCAATTTGATGCAGTGTGGGGCATATGGTCTGAGCACTGACAAGCTGACCCCCCACCACTTCAATCGCTGCAGCAATGCTGGCAGCACTCAAGCGTCTAGTTCCCAAAGACAACCTCTGGATATGACGCTGAGCATGTGCACTCAACTTCTTTCATCGACCATGGCGAGACCTGTTCTGAGTGAAACCTGTTAAATCGTTGTATAGTCTTGGCCACCATGCTGCAGCTCAGGGTCTTGGCAAACTTCTTATAGCCTAGGTCAGGGGTAGGGAACCTGCGGCTCTCCAGCTGTTGTAGAACTACATTTCCCATCATGCTTCTGGGAGTAACTGTATCCATCAGCCTTGCAATGCCTCATGGGTAATGTAGTTCTACAACAGCTGGAGAGCCGCAGGTTCCCTACCCCTGGCCTAGGTCATCTTTATGTAGAGCAACAATTCTTTTTTTCAGATCCTCAGAGAGTTCTTTGCCATGAGGTGCCATGTTGAACTTCCAGTGACCAGTATGAGAGAGTGAGAGCGATAACACCAAATTGAACACACCTGCTCCCCATTCACACCTGAGGCCTTGTAACACTAGTGAGTCACATGACACTGGGGAAGGAAAATGGCTAATTGTGCCCTATGTGGACATTTTCACTTAGGGGTGTACTCACTTTTGTTGCCAGTGGTTTAAACATTAATGGCTGTGTGTTGAGTTATTTTGAGTGGACAGCAAATTTACACTGTTATACAAGCTGTACCCTCACTACTTTACATTGTAGAAAAGTGTCATTTCTTCAGTGTTGTCACATGAAAAGATATAATAAAATATTTACAAAAATGTGAGGGGTGTACTCACTTTTGTGAGATACTGTATATATACTGTATATGTTGTACCATGAAACACTACCTGGATCGTTAGCAGTTGTATACTTTCATTTTGACCAGCTCACTCTTCCACCCCTCTGTGCCCTTCCCAAAAGCATGTGTGCATCTTGTGGCATTTTAATAAACCGGTATCAGTTGCACTGGGTATGCAGCTTTGAACTTTCTTCTGCTGCAGAGAGGATCGTGTAAATAGTCTGGCGCTAAATGAAGCCTCGCAATTGATATGTATTTTTATCAATTTACACCCACGCACAGGTATATGTAGAAGTTAATAGCCTGGATTATGGATTTAAGTGATGGTGAAGCCGTGTAAGTGCATATGTGCCGTGATGAAAGTCAGTTCCTGAATTTAATTTATCCTTTAAATAGGATAGTTAAGACTGCACAAATACCTGTAACTTTGCAAATTAAAGAGTATCCACCTCCAGCTAAAACAAATCTTCTGACCAGCTTCTGTCAATTTACCGGTAATTGGCTCATTTATAAGTATTTGTTGACTCTTGAAGGATTTGAAAAAGGGTCGTAGTACTTATTTTAAAAAGTTATTATTGAAGTAGATCTAACTATTCCTGGCTGACATTTAGTTTGTTCTGTGTACCTTGTGTTATAAACAATTGCTGATTTTTTTAACCATAAAAATATATTTTTTCTTTTGTTTTTTTTTTGTTTGTTTACAATTTCTTTAACCACTTGACCACTGGACACTTAAACCCCCTTAACAACCAGACCAATTTTCAGCTTTCAGCGCTCTCACACTTTGAATGACAATTACTCAGTCATGCAATACTGTACCCTTATGAAATTTGTGTCCTTTTTTCACACAAATAGAGCTTTATTTTGGTGGTATCTAATCATCGCTGGGTTTTTTATTTTTTGAGCTATAATTAAAAAAAGACCGAAAATTTTGTAAAAAATGAATTTTTCTTTGTTTCTGTTATAAAATTTTGCAAATTAGTAATTTTTCTTCATAAATTTTGGCCAAAATTTACGTCATATTTAAAACCGGTTTTAAATACTTCTTTTTAATGATTAAACGTTTTAAAATATTGTCTTTGTTTCTTTTTAAGTAAAAAATGTTTTAAAAGCCAGAAAAAAATTAATATCGAGTTTTTTATTTTTTGGGTCGCTACTAATCTATGGTGGTTTTATTTCGAGATAAACACACTTTTTTCCTGTGTTTAAAGTATTCCCATGTCATAACGTACTGACTCATTAACAGTAAGTTTCACACTCTCGCGACTTTCGACTTTTAACCAGACCAACAATTCCCCCAAATTCACAGGTCACCAGTTCACCAATTTCTTTAACATTT
>BLSH010067664.1:630864-683082 GCA_018402905.1 Glandirana rugosa | reverse complement strand
AGGAGGTCCCGATTCCCTTACATAGATCTTTAGTGAGACCTCTTTTAGAAGACTGTGTCCAATTCTGGAGACCTCAATTACAAAAAGATATTATGATAGAACAAGTCCAGAGATGGGTAACAAACATGATGAAAGGTCTGAGGGATAAACCATATCAAGAAAGACGTGAGGAACTTAATATGTATAGTCTGGAGGAAATACATAAATTAATACATCAAGGGGGTGAATAAGGTTCAGGAGAGTAGTATTTTAATATGAAGCCAAGATCAAGAACACGGGGACATGACCTCAAACTAGCAGGAGTAAAGTTCAAAACTAATCTTAGAAAGTATTATTTTATTGAAAGAGCAGTTGATGCTTGGAACAGACATCCAGCAGAGGTGGTGAGTCAGTCAACAGTGAGTGGATTCAAATATGCTTGGGACAAGCATAGATCTATAGTCAGACAAAAAGGTAACAAAAAAAACACAAAAACATGTATAAAAAAGAAAGGGGGGGGGGGCAAACTTGATGGACCACTTGTTTTTTTTTCTTCTGTCAACTTATGTTTCTTTCTATATTCAAGTGTATTTCTGCCTCCTACACATGTATCCAGGCTCCAACAAGTCCTGAAGCACATCCAAAGGGGGTTATTTACTAAAACTGGAGCGTGCAAAATCAGGTGCACTTCTGCACAGAAATCAATCAGTTTCTAGGTTTTATTGCCAAAGCCTAATTGAACAAGCTGAAGTTAGAAGCTGATTGGTTTCTATGCTGATGCAGAACTGTACCAGATTGTGTACCCTTCAGGTTTAGTAAATCTCCTCCACAGTCTCTGACCATCTCCTAAAGGTTTTCCAAAGTCTCATACATGCTTCTGTAGCATTACATATACTGACCATTATGTGCAGCACTTTGGTGATGTCAAAGGCCATAGCCGAGTCCCCCTAGATCTCATAGGTTGACCACCACTGGTCCACACTCTTTTTACGCAACCTTATCCTGACAGGATTTTAAACTTTTTTATTAGATGTGCAGTGATGTCCACCAAGGTCAAGGTGAAAGGCCTTTCAATTTTGAAAAAAAGGTGGAAGTCACAATACTCAAGTCTGGACTATTGTTTCCAATATCCAAGAAAATTGTGTGGCCTAGAATAAAATCTGCCTTTTCTTTTCAAATCCTCAATAACACCTCTTATTTCTATCCTTATTGTCTAATAAATAAACAATTTAAAGAGTTATGCTACATTTGTTTGCAGTGGCGGTTGGTGTTTTTCTTTGGGGCCGGAGGGGTGGCAAACAATCCAGATGACGACACCTTGACCTCCAACGCCCCCCATTTGGTCGGGTCGCGGACGGCATCCATGTGCTCTGCCCACCCTCTGGCTCTAATCACGTGCTTCAAAAAAAAAACACGATTGGAATCCATGTGCCCGGCGCCCCACACGTAGATAAGAGGGCCAGATGCATGGATGGGGGGGTGGTGCCCGTGCGCCCCTAATGGACAGGCTGCCACTGTTTGTTTGATTAGAGAAAAAAAATCTGTTGATCCTGCCAGAAAACTTGTGAGCTTGTGGTGCACCCTGCCTGTGCTGTTACCTTGCCCCAGACCACTTTATTCTATGTTATGAATAAGAGGAAAGAAGGAGGTATTATGTAGTATTTAAATACTTCCTGTCCTAGGGTAATAATGCTGATTTTCCCAAGGATACAGTGCAATGAGTGAACGTTGTCATCCTAGGACAGGAAGTGTATTATAGACAGGATCTCCAAATAGAAATAAAGGAAATTAAGGAAGAAAAAGAATTTCAGCCAAGGAGTCTAAAGACTGATAAACTGCAACATATTATACTTTTGTCTGTTAGTACATACACTGTACATTGTATTTGTTGGATTGAAGCTTTGAGCACAACAATGTAACACTTAGAATTCTGAGTTGATTGTTGTCCCTGGCCCAGGAAATGAATGTGGATGACATGAACCTCATCCCAAAAAAACTGTTGACTTGTTTCTTTTTTGTTTTTTTTCTGAGATGAATCTTTGGAATCTATTTTTAATTGTTTTCACACTATTTTCAGCCAGGACTTATAAATGTATCCAGTTGAATCAAATTGGTTGACATGTGAACTAAACATAGGTGTTCCTGGACGCCATGTATGTGAGCCGACCTGTTTATAAAGATCGCCAGTGTGGTGGAGCTTATCCTTATAGTTTCTAAAGGATCTTTAGCAACAGATGTTTACAGACTGCTGCATACCTACTTATGAACTTAAATATCTGGCCCAGTCCTTGTCTGGCCCTTTTTTTGGTACCATAAACCAGATACCCATTCTTCCAGTTTCCAACAACCCCTTGGAGATCTTTTGTGGTCTTGTATGCTGGGTTGGACCACTTGGCCTGGCAGTTGTGGCCACCATGGTATGATCACTTTTTTTTGCTGTCTGTTTTGAATTTCATCAAATAGTGACATATATACGCAATATAACCTCTAGGATTTGACAAACTATCTGCATTATCTTCTGAGACACCTCTGAAGAAGAGTCCTCGAAACGCGTTAGTGTCATTACTCTTTTTTGTATATGAGTTTTGCAATATATTGCTATATCCATATCTTCATGGCCGTATTGTATCTACCTACATATGTTTTTAATCTTTTGTACAACATCCATTTTGACTAGTATTAGTGCTGATATAGTCCCACTCCTAGAGGGATTGTCTGTAAATATCTATATCAGGGATGATAGCACTCTACAAACTACAGCCAGCTATATGTCCTAATTTTGTGAACTAGACATGTGTATGACGTAAAACTTTGTTTCGTTTAGATTTGTTAATCTAGTTATTTAGTTTCGTAAAGTCAGTTGATTTATTCAATTCGCAATCGGAATTCACATTCGGAATTCGTATTCAGAATTAGTTTTGTCTTTTTTCAAATTTTCTTTGAATTTACCGTTTTTTTCGGTTCGAAACGTTCAAATCGATACATTTCAAATCGGTCGAAACGAAAATGTTATTTTTTTTTTCGAATGCGACAAAGTGAACAAACAAAAAAAAAATCTTCAACAAATGATAAAAATTACTCTTTAACCACTTCAGTCCCGGAAGGATTTCCTACTTTAGGACCAGGGCACTTTTTGCAATTCGGCACTGTGTTGCTTTAACTGACAGTTGCGCGGCCGTGCAACATTGTACCCAAACTAAATTTGCATCCTTTTTTTCCCACAAATAGAGCTTTCTTTTGGTGGTATTTGATCACCTCTGTGTCATTTCTGATCACCTCTATAAACAAAAAAAAGCAACAATTTTGCGAAAAAAAAACAATATTTCTTACTTTTTGTTAAAATATATATCCAAAAAATATATAAAAAAAACAAATATATTCATCAGTTTTGGCCGATTTATATTCTTCCTCATACTTTTGGTAAAAAAAATTGCAATCTGCATTTACTGATGGTTTGCGCAAAAGTTGCAGCGTTTACAAAACATGAGAATCCATTTCTGGCGTTTTTACAAATTTTACTAGTAATGGTGGCGATCTGCGATTTTTATCGGGACTGTGATAATGGGGCGGACATGTCGGACATTTTTGACCCTTTTTTGGGACCAATGACATTTATACAGCAATCAGAAATTTAAATATCCACTGATTACTGTATAAATGTCGTTGGCAGTGAAGGGGTTGACCTGCAGGAGGCGATCCAGGGCTAACTGCGTTCCCTAGGCGTGTTCAAACTGTGAGGGGGCTGGGCTACCATGGGCATAAGAGATCTAACTGATCCCAGTGACAGGGATCAGTAGATCTCTTACATGCCCACTGACAGAGTGGGGAACCGCCGTGTTTACATTGGCGGTTCCCCGTTCTTCCTCTCTGCCAGGCAGAGTGCAGCGGGCATGAGAGCACACGCACGAGCCGCCACTCTGCAGCAGTAAATGTACACGAGCCAGTCGGGAACCGGTTAAATCACCGTTGGCTAAATAAAAAGCATTATTTCGAAAAAGGTACTCTAATAACACGCACAGTCTTCAATTTCAGAAATATGTTTACAAGTCAAATTTGAATGGAATTCGATGTTCAATTCAATTTGAATTTCAATTTGAACTTCGGAAATTCGGACGAAATTTGTTTAGTTATTCAGGGCATTCGGTAGACTTCGTTTATACTGTAATTTGGGTATTCGATATTTCCGAATAAAGAAAAATTTGTCCAAATGTTTATTCGGAACGAAACAAACTGCGCATGTCTACTGTGAACCTTAGGTGAAACGTGGGTGAATCTTGGGTGAAAACATGTATGAATAGTCCCCTTAGTCATGCCTTCCAAATTTTTGAGATGGGAGCGAGGGACACCTATTAGTAAAAGTATGTAGGCATAGGACACACCCCCTGCCATACCCCCTTAAATGAGAATTATATAAAAAAATGCTTAGTTAAACCCAGAAGCGCATTTTTTTTTATTACAACTATTCCTTTATATTGGCTTTTGAAATGTATCAATGCAGCAGTTTAGGAATTGTAGGATTGTAGGTTTAGCACTGGGAAATATATACAGCTATATAGATCAGACCAAAATGAGGGACAAATGAGAAGGAAAGAGGGACAGAGGGACTTTGTTCCAAATCAAGGACAGTCGCTCGAAATCAAGGACAGTTATGCCCTTAGTGCCCTTTCATGGACTGGCAATTTCTTTCTGGTTCTTCGTGAACATCTTCTGCCATGAGGAACTCAATCACTGCCATAGTCGGACCTTGTGATGCTATCTTAGATTTGCTGCTGTTGACTCTTCCTGTGTGGTAGGAGGAACAGTTTAACAGTCCCACAAATCACAGCCATGTAATTTGCCTGGTAATGTGTCACCAGCCTTGTAAAACAAATATTTACAGGTCACAGCAAGTCTTCATAAATCAACCAATGTGTATAGTCAACCGAGTTGATTGAGTTTAGATACAGTACAAGAAGTGATGCAAATAGTCCTTCCAGACAGTTTACAGGACACCGTGCACCAACAGAATGATACTAACTATGTATTTTCTTTAACCTCCCTGGCGGTATGATTTTTTCAGATTTTTGGTGCTGAAAGCGGTATATTATTTTGCATGGAAATTTGGCGTTTTATATTGTAGGCCTGTAATTCTTAGGAATAACTCACTTAAATTTGTCCAAACAACAGTCTAGTAGACATCCCGGGTATGATAAAGTTTGAAACACAAAATCATAAATTATAATATATATGAAAAAATATATATAATATAATAAATAACTATAAATAATTATCAAAGATGATAATATAATAATAAAATGTATTCAATAATGTAATCTTGTCAAAAACACAAAAATTTGCTCAGTTGCAGAATTGTTGCTGTGGTCACTTTCAGTGTCTGATGATAAATTTCCCCAAAAATCAGTATCACTCCATTCCGAAAATGATTCTTATTTACTATCGGTGTTTTCTAGCTGATCAAAAACCGCTTCTGACGTAAAGAGACACTTTTTTATGCCATGGACGTTTTCAAGTTTCCAGGCAGAAAGAATGACATTTATTATATAAAAGTACATGCAGGTCACTGGGCAAACCACTAGGGACAAAGGGGATGTGAAATGATTTCATACAGTAATGTAATCTTACAGATTACAGTGTACTGTATGTTTACTATGTGTTTCACTATTTGAATTTGCCGCCAGGCTCCGCCCCCGTGCGACGTGACGCTCGCAGGGAACGGAGCCCGGCATCACAGAGGCATCGGGCGGAGGACAGAGCCCGCAGACACGGCGGGGGACATCGCTGGATACAGGGGACAAGGCAAGTACCACTGCCTGGATCCAGCAATGCAATCCCGAGTGTGGCTCGGGGTTACTGCTATTTGCAGTGAAAACGCACCTTGAGCCACACTCGGGAATACCATCAAGGAGGCTACACAAAAGTAAATTTTGTATATCGAATTATGCTGCAAATTATAATTTGGCATTATTGGATTACATAGGGGTTAAAGTGGTTGTACAGACTGAAGGTTTTTTACCTTCATGCATTCTAATGCCTAGTATTCACAATCAGAAAATCAGATGAAAAATGAGAAGCGTTGCGATAATCTGGTCGCTAGTGCACAGCTTTCAAGATCCGATCATGACAGTTCATTCGAAATTATCCAAAGGGACAAACATGAATTTTTTTCTCGTACAATAACAGAATGTAGGATTTTCATTTATCTGTACAGTATTCGCCCACAAAAAAATTGGAAGACCAAGACCATGCATGCTCAGAAATGAAAAAAAAATACTATGGGGTTGATTTACTAAAGGCAAAAAGGCTGTGGAATTTGCAAAGTGCAATTGCACTCTGCAAGAGCAGTTGCTCCAGAGCTTAGTAAATGGGGGGGGAGCTCTGCTGAGTTTCATCATCCAATCACGTGCAAGCAAAAATGGTGGTTATTTTATTTTTTTTCCTTGCAGTTAAGTGGGTATTCTTTGCGAAGTGAAGCTTTACCTGAAGCTTTACTAAGCTCTGGAGCAACTGCACTTTGCAAAGTGCACAGTCTATTTGCCTTTAGTAAATCAACCCCAATGCAATACATTACATCACTTCTGAAGCTGTATTCTGTCATATGAGAATTTTCGTAACATTAGTAACCTCTTGATCTTCAATATGAGATTAGCATGTAAAAATAAAAAAACGGACGAACATTCATCCGATATTCTCATCATGTGTACCAGGCTTAACCCGCAGTTAGTTTTATCACAGAAGAGAGAATCCATGTTTTGCTCAGATGTCAGTCTGGACTATAAGGGTAGCAGGCATCCCATATGAATATTGTAGTGCTCCACCTGGGAATGTTCTTCCTAGTCGTTTCCTTTATATGCCATTCTGATCACATTAAAGGTCTTTGCGCTCAGTTTCATGCTGAGTGATCATTTCAGCAGCTGAGGTCACTCAGTGCTTTATTTACTGTACGCTGGCTCATACGACCGCAAACTTACACAATTCCTACAGGACATGTGCGGCCTATGGAATGAATAGAGAGCAGTAATGGGCTGCATGGCTGCAATCATACATACATTATCCACATACCTGGACAGGCTGGGAGTTTAACAGGGGGAGGTGGGCTACATTCACACCGGCACTCCTCTCCTGTAGCTTTACTAAAATGAGGGGTCATGGAGGCAAAGAGAGAGCGATGGGGATGGGGAGACAGAGAAAGAGTTTTGGACCACTATTGGACCAAAGTCCAAAAAGAATTATATGTTGAATTATTTCTTATTTCTTCTTCTTATTATTATTATTATAATTATTATTATTATTATATATCACTTATTTCTTGGATTGGGGATGTATTACCTACTTACCAACCGGGGCCCTTTTTTACATTTGTGGGTTACTAGCTAAAAACAGGGTTTTTTTTTGCTAGAAAATTACTTAGAACCCCCAAACATTTTTCAAACACCCTAGAGAATAAAATGGTGGTCGTTGCAATACTTTTTGTCACACGGTATTTGCGCAGCAGTCTTTCAAGCGCGATTTTTTTGGAATTTCACTTTTTTCAGTTCAAAAATAAGACAACAGTAAAGTTAGCCCATTTTTTTTGTATATTGTGAAAGAGGATGTTACGCCGAGTAAATAGATACCATACATGACACGGTTGAAAATTGTGCGCACTCGCGGAATGGCGACAAAGTCCAGTACTTAAAAATGTCCATAGGTGACGCTTTAAAAATTTTTAACGGTTACCAGGTTAGAGTGGCAGAGGAGGTCTTTTGCTAGAATTATTGCTCACACTCTGACGATCGCGGCAATACCTCACATGTGTGGTTTGAACACCGTTTTCAAATTACGGCGCTTTCAAATTAGTGGTTAACCACTTCGCTCCGGAAGGTTTACCCCCCTGCATGACCAGGCCATTTTTTTTTTTAGGATATGGCACTGCATTACTTTAACTGACAATTGCGCGTTTGTGTGACGCCCAAATAAAAAGTATGTCCTTTTTTCCCACAATTAGAGCTTTCTTTTGGTGATATTTGATCACCTCTGCAGTTTTTATTTTTTTCGCTATAAACAAAAGAAGACTGACAATTTTGAAAAAAAACAACAATATTTTTTACTTTCTGCTATAAAACACATCAAATTAAAAAATTTAAGAAATCAAATTTCTTCATCAATTTGGCCAATATATATTCTGCTACATGTTTTTTGATAAAAAGAATCCCAATAAACATATATTGATTGGTTTGCGCCAAAGTTATAGCATCTACAAACTATGGGATATATTTATGGAATTTTATATATTTATTTTTTTTACTAGTAATGGTGGCAATCAGCGACTTATTCTGGGACTGCGATATTGAGCCAGATAAATCGGACATTAACTAACACTAAGAGCCCTTTCACATTGGGGCCGTCCAAGCGTTAGCGGTAAAACACTGATAGTTTAGTGGCGCGTTAACGCTGTTATAGCGGTGCTTTGGCACCGCTATTCGGGCTGCAGCAGGGCGCTTTTGAGGGGGGCGCTTTTAAGGGGTTAAAAAGGGGTTAAAAGTGTCACTGTGCGGCGCTTCCAAAGCGGTGTACAGCCGCTTCAGAAGCGGTGCCCATTCATTTCAACGGGCAGGCGTGGTGTAGGAGCGGTGTATACATCCCGCACCGCCCTAAAGATGCTGCTTGCAGGACTTTTTTCCATCAGAAAGGGCAAATGCAGCTAAATCAAGGGTCATTTCCTGTTCTGAGTGACCAGACAGCCACTGGAGGTCAGTCGAGTTCATCGTTTCTTTTCTGAGAGATTTGCTGAGCAAGAAATAAAGGTGGACGGATTGCTGCTGGCTATGTGTTATTGAGGAGTGTTCTGGCATCCCGGTTTATTACCATCGATGAGTGCCTTGATCGATTGGTTTTATATGCTGCAAATCAGTGCAGTTCTTTGGCATACTACTGATCAGGGATAAGCAATTAGCGGACCTCCAGCTGTTGCAAAACTACAAGTCCCATCATGCCTCTGCCTCTGGGTGTCATGCTTGTGGCTGTCAGAGTCTTGCTATGCCTCATGGGATTTGTAGTTCTGCAACATCTGGAGGTGCGCTAATTGCATATCCCTGCTACTGATACCATTAGTGTGAGCATCGTCCAGGATTGATCCTATATGCTGGTTTATTTCTTGCCTCTGGTAAGAGTATTTATTATTTCACGGTGATGGATACACTTATTATGGTGAAACACTAAGAAGCACTTACCGATTGTTTTAGCACTACATTATTTGCACCGGATTTATTTATGATGAACTTTCTAAGGACACCATTTTTTTCACTGTTTGGGACACATTTCTTCCCTCACTGGATTAATGAACTGTTCTGGACTTTTTTATAAGCTTTTTTTATCACCTTAATTGAACATTTATGTATATGGAATAGCGCTGCACTTTTATTTTTTGTTTCATTCATTTCAATGGGCAGGGGTGGTGGAAGAGCGGTGTATACACATCTCCTGCACCGCCCCAAAGATGCTGCTTGCAGGACTTTTTTACTGTCCTGCAAGCGCACCGCCCCACTGTGAAAGCACTCGGGCTTTCACACTGGGGAGGATTAGGAGCCAGTTTAGAGGCGCTTTACAGGCGCTATTTTTAGCTCAAAAACGCCTGTAAAGCGCCTCAGTGTAAAAGGGGTCTAAGTGACACTTTTTGGGGACCAGTGACAATAATACAGTGATCAGTGCTAAAAAATTTGCACTGTCACTTTACTAATGACACTGGCAGGGAAGGGGTTAACATCAGGGGTGATCAAAGGGTTAAATGCGTTCCTAGGGAGTGCAGTGAAGGAAGGCTGTATTGTTAGCTCATTATGGGAAGTAAAGAGCTTGGTGGATTTTAGGCAGGATTAACGGATATTTTTTTTGTACTTGCAGCATTTTTCAAGAGAAAAAAGTAGGTAATGTGGATTTATTGCAGAGGTTTACTAATTTTTTTTTTATTATTATTTTGCCCAGACATGCGCTTTAAAGAATGTTGCCCCAACATTTCATATTTTGATATGTGTCTTTGTACAGTGCATTTGTGTTAAAAAGCATCCTGTTCCCTTTGTAGTGCTTCCTTTGTGTGCAATACCTGATGTTCCTGGCAGTCCCTCTGCTTTCCTATTGCAAACTGATCACACTAGGCATGAGAGCACATCCTTCCCCAGGTGGTCAGTTTTTTGGCTGTGATGGGAGAACAGCTTGCCTGCCCTCCAATGGCCATAACTTCTGCTGACAAGCCCTCCTGCACAGCCCTTTACTGGGAAGATCAGTGCACTTCTATTTCTCCACCCTCACCTCTCCAAGTCCCTTAGCAGCTTAGAACAGAGATTATATGATCAGTAGAGATAGGCCATACACCCCCCTGTTCAATTCGCAGCAGAACTCCTGAACAGGGAAAAGTTCTAACCCGAACAGCAAACCCCATTGAAGTCTACGGGAGACGAACGGGAAAAATCAAAAGTGCCCATTTTGAAGGTTTATATGCAAACAATTGGCCATAAAAGGGGTATGTGGGTCCAGGTACTGCCCTGGGAGACATGTATCAATGCAAAAAAAATTTTTAAAGCAATAGTTTTTTCAGGAGCAGTGATTTTATTGATGCTTAAAGTGCAACAATAAAAACGAAAAAAATTCCTTTAAATATAATGCCTGGGAGGTCCCCTTAGTCTGCCTGTAAAGTGGCACATCTGTAGCTTATATAGAACATGCTGCAGCAAAATTTACATTTCTAAAGAAAAAAAAATGAGTCTAAATTTAAATTGACTCGTGGTTGCAATTCCCGGCACCCTTTGGATCTGGTGTGGATTTTAAGGGGAACCCCACGCCAAAATTTAAAAATAAAACGGTGTGGGCCCCCCCCCCCCCTGAGATTCATACCAGACAATTTTCTGGGCTTGCAGCCTGGCTCCTGAACCAAACCAGGGACCATTGCATGCTGGGTCTGCAATGTTACAAGGGGGGAGTGACAATGGATTTACATTGGGGGGACACAATTTTTTTATTTTTTAATAGTGTGTTTTTACTACTTTTTTGACACTTTTTTGGTGAATGGGTAGGGGTATCCCATACTCATTTACACAGAGGGGGGCCAGAATCTGGGAGGCCCCCTTGTTAAAGGGGGCTTCCAGATTCCGATAAGCCCCCCACCCACAGACCCCCACACCCACCATACAAGGTTGTGGGGATGAGGCCCTTTTCCCCATCAACATGGGGACAAGGTGCTTTGGGGTGGGGGGCAGAGCTCCCCCGCCCCAAAGCACCCACCCCACTCATGTTGAGGGCATGTGGCCTGGTATGGTTCAGAAGGGGGGCTCTCGTTCGCCCTTTTCCTGGCCTGCCAGGATGCATACTTGGATAAGGGTCCCATATGGATTTTGGGGGGACCTCACGCAGTTTTTTTTTATTTTGGTGTGGGGTTCCCCTTAAAATCCATTCCAGACGCAAAGTGTTTGGTATGGACTGTGGGGGGGGGGGCCCACAAAGTTTTTTCCTTCTTTTTTTTAAGCGGCAATTTTTTTTTTTATACAGCTGTCAGCAGGGAAACCCATTGACAGATGATGACTCATCAGTTGCTAAGGACGCCGCAGCCGACTTCATGGCCCTGCTCCTTAACAACCAGCTTATACGGCGCCCTGATTGGGAAAAGCTTTGCCCAATCAGGGTGCAAAATGCACTGTGCAGCCCGCTGTGCATTGCATGGCATTCGGCGGGACGAACATCTGCCCAACACCCTGCAAATTCGAATGTTGGACGAATGGCAAATGTTTGGCCCGAATTCATGCTTGGGTCAAACCGTTCACCCAACACTAGTGATCAGTTATAAAGAAAAAAAATTGTATTGATAATGTTTTTTTATATATAATCACAAATGTTTTAATAGCTGGTAATGCAATGGAGAAATGATCAGACACCACCAGGGCCAAGCTTACCCTTGGAGGGGCCAGGCCAAAACACTGACAAGCCTGTGAAAAGATTCCATCTCATCCAATCACCTATTCTCTCCAAGAATGACCAGCTTTGAGCTTCAGCTAATACCTCAACCAATACGGCCAGAACAAGTTTTATTATGATTTTTTTTCTGACAAGATCCAGTCTGCTTCTGGGAAATTTGAGTAATAAATGGACTTTTTTTCCCAGGGAAACCATAAGCCCAGAGTCCAATATAACATTACGGGTTTACAAAGTGCCGTTAGCTTACAGGACGCCAGAAAGTCCGGAGCTTGTGACTCTGATGTCATGCTGCTTAATAAATAGTATTATTTTACAGATTAAGTATTAAAACAAATATTGCATATCCTGACAGAGATCTGTAAGAATAGGCTCATGGCACAAACTTGTTCACACTCAATCAATCACCTCTATTACACTCTCTGCACTATGGAAGCCTTTCCGCGCCAGCACTTTCCCTTGTAATGGCAGAACCAGCAGCTAATATAAAGCATTTCATACAAGCCGATATAAAAAAAATGAGTATTACAGTGGAAAAATATCTTCATGCAAACTCACATGTATGGAAAGGTAGGACACGTCTTGTCCGGAAAACCACTATCGAGAAAGTTCCCAACTACAGAAAGATAAAATTTTAAATGGATGGAAATTTTTTATAAGACACTCGGCTGGGTTGGATGGGGGTGTGCAGGGTTTGCGAGTAAAAACAGGGCATTGTGCAACTTAAAGTGTTACTAAACCCACAACAGTAAAATCAGTCTGTATATGCAGTAAAGCATGCCTGTAATACTCACTGTGGAATCTAAGGGGTTAATACTGCGCATTGTGTAAAAAGGCTGTTTGATCCTGTCTTTTCTGATCTTTCCCTTCTTCCACTGTCCCCAATCTATCTCCTGATAGAACTCCTGATAGGTGCTCTGCACATGCTCTGTTTGATGTGTGTTGCTAGAGAGTTTTTTTTTTCTTGGGAGAGTGCATGTGATCAGCCCAGGGCCAATCAGCACTGTCCAGACAGAAGGTCAGGGGTCCTGCAGCCTCATAGGACAGTCAGAGCAGAATGAAATCTCCTACAAGCTTTAGCCAGACACTCATAGAAGTCATAAGACTGCTATATACTGCTTATGAGTAAACATATTTATTTATTTGTTTATATTTACTAAAATAATTGAAATGCAATGCTCTGTGTACAGTTGGAGACCAGATATAGTGAATGCAGGGTCCTGGGTTTAGTAACACTATAGGCAAAGCTTTTTTTCTTTCATTTTGGATAGAGTAAGGGAGGGTCACCAGGTCACCAGAACTAGTGCCCCAATTGGAAGATTTCCCCTCTATTACTTTTCTGGGGACAACCCAAAATTTGGGGTTTTTTTTACTTTCGCTTTCAATGATAATGGACAGGACAAATAAAGAGGGTGAATCTCCTTAACAGGGGCACAGACAGCAATAAAAACTGACAAACGTCCTAATCACTTGGAACTCTATACAAAACTAAAAAAAAAGTTTTGCCTTTAGTTATATGTTAACAATGAAATAAGAGTGATTTTATACAGTTATAAAGGTTTCTGTGTATTTGGTAATAGTAGCAATAAGTGATAGTAAGGTCCATCCCCATCTACTCTACCAATTTAAGGGGTATCTCCATTTTCGTGGGGAAAAAATAGGAAATAAAATAATAATAATAATATAGTGTATACAATTGCGACACAAGTCATATTGTAATTGATTTGCATTAAAACTGGCCTCTTCTTTTCAATCTGCAGCACTGTAATATTCTGTAAAATGCAATACAATATGGTGACCTGGGGGTGTTCTGTGCACAGATGGTGTATAGAACACCCCAGAAATGTAATTTCCTGCTTGTGCGATTAGCTTATTGATTTTCCCAGAAGTCTGCACTAAGACACAAGTCCGATTTTTGGCATCCCCTGAAACACAAATGTCATGTGAGATACTCCCAAAGGGAATTCACATCTAATGGGATGCAGACCCTGCCACTTTCCTCAATAGAGCCCTACAAGTGCAGCAGATGATTAATAGTTATAATTCACTCCCATACAGATTCACTTTCCACATGGTCACAGGCAAACAAACAGCTATTTCTTCAGAATAACAAAAGGTAGGAATCCGCAACAAAGTTTGTTAAAATTCCTGTAATGTACATAGATCACCCAGAGGGGAATGTTTTTTTTCTCAACAAGAGTGAAGTTACTCTTTAAATCTGCTTCTCCCATTCGTAGGGTTCCTCATCAACAGGAGGGTAGATTGTGGAAGAATGCTCAGTCCCACAAAGTAATATTCTCAGGTGCTAAATAACCACTTAACATCACACCAAACTCATATAGACTAGATTTTTAGAGCTGCACTGGCAAATACACAAGACTTCAAGGGTAACTCTACTTTCATGGAAAAATATGATAGCAAATAAAAGTAAATAATATAGCGTATATAATTACTCCACAAGCCCTGTTGTGATTTAATTTTATTAAAACTATTGTTAAAAAAATATTCTATTCAAGTATATATTCTTAACTCAAAAAGTACCCTCTATTGCTCTCAGTCTCCTCCAAATTTCCAAATTCCTTTTTTTTTTTTCTTTTTGCTGCTGTTAGCTGCTGTTTTTTGAGACTTTCTGTTAGGGGGTGGCTATGTTAGTTCCCTTATGCCTCCACTGTATTTAGGAACATAGCTACACTCTCTTGCATACAGTGAATGGCCAAAATGTGTAGTAAAAGTGTATACAAGTGAGATTTCTTTGTGTGATATCATGAGCTCATGGGCAGGAAAACTCATAAATTAAGATTAAACTATAAAGAGGGAAAATAGCAAGAGCAAAATAAAATTAAAGTTAATAAAAAAAGCTTGAGTAAAAAAAAAAAAAAAAAAAAAAAAAAAAAAAAAAATAAAAAAAGCTTTTGGAGAAGAACCATGCATGAATAATTCTGTTTTTGCACAATGAGTAACTGAGTGTATTTATGGCTATACAAAATGTCACAGAAATGTATTGATGTAAATAAAATCATAATTATTCATGAATGGTTCTTTTTGAACAGGTATTTCGTTACATTTTTTAAAATTCTACTGTCATAAGTAGTGGGTGTGCTGGCAGCTGCATGTGTCTCTCTCCTTCACTTCCTTCTCCCCATTGTCACTGTGCTACAGCAGCTGCCTCTCACCCTTAGCTTCCCTGCTGTATGAGCAGAGTGGGCTTTGTGTGAATCTTCCACATGCCCCCCCCCCTCCTGGCAGTGAACTTGAGCCAATCAGTGAGCAGGGGAGCTTGAGCCAATTGGAGCATCAGACAGAGTACTTGCTGTGCAGCAGTGGCTTATAGAATATATAGTCTTAAAGGGGCACTGTATAATGGAAGTGAGTGACTACAAGAACTACAGTATCCAAAAATCCCTGCCCACCACAGATGAGGAGAAATACAGCGTTTTTTTCCCCAGGCAAATTTTCAGAGCTTGAGAGAGAACAGTGTGGGCAGCAAACAGATGCAGACCTTCTGCTGGGGTCTGTGCCGGACACCAGACAGACTGTGTGGGGAAACCTGCGTGTGGGACCTGTGCTGTGTTTACCTGATCCGAGGACAGAGCCTTTGGGGACCAGAGCGAAAGACTGGGCCACAGAAAGAGTTGCTGCGCCTTGAAATCCAAGCTGGGGAGACCTGTTGCCGTGTGCTATCACATCAGAGAGGACCTGATCATGAGGACTGAGACTTCTGGGACCACTGATCACCAAGTGTACTGAACCTGATCCATTGTTTACGAGAAGTGGTTAATTGCCAACTGAGACCACCCCTTACTTAGTAGCGCATCAGCCCTCCCTTGCGTGCAGTCTTGAAGTGACAGCTACATGTGCACCACCTACAGAAAGGCCCCAACGAAAACCAGCCAACACTGACAATTAGGTGTTAGGTAGACACTACCAGGGGTATCCCTTTGCCAGCAGTGCATACACCCACCCAATACAGGGGCTGTATGCATAGAGTGCACTCAGGAACATTGCTTGAAAAATTATTGCTAAGTGATTTTTAGTAGTTACTGCTAAGAATTATAGTGTTTTTTTTATATATTGTGAGGACCAATGTAGTGTAGTGTAGCCCTAGTTCGGTGTAGGTCAAGGCCGTAGGCGAGGCTAATATTACTGTAAATAAACCAAACAAATTATGTTGTCCTGTTTATGTGTTCTATGCATTTTATTTACATCAATAATACATTCACCTTATTAACCTCAAGTTGTTTGTGGTCTATTTTCTGTGTACTATCATAGAGTAGTGGAATATTACTGCTTCACTTACACAGGCATGAGTAACCTATAACTAGATATGCAGGTAGGGACTGAGCAGCTTCAAGAGTCTCGGCAGAGAACAAAGGACCAAACATACCAAGCAGCTTCTGCAGGGCTAGCGCTATACATACATAATTTAATATGTGGGGCAGAATATACTGGAGGTCTAGTGTGGAGCTAACAGCACACTAGACCCCCGGGAATAGAAGTGATACAATCCCCTAGTCAAATTTTTAGGGGATAAAGGATTGCTTTTAGAGGCCATCGGGGGCATGGTCATTTTTGAGGGTGGCCCTATGTGGCTACTTTAAATCATTCACTAAATGGCAGTGGGCTCACAAGGCAGAGGCACACATTTGGGACACCCGTATTGCATCATGAACCAACCCGAGTATTCATAGGGATATCACTTTGAGGCCTGTGCAGCTTTTATGCCCATGATACAGTACTTCCCGGGGATAAGGTGGTGATTTCATCCCTCTCCTGGTTTTTTTTCCCTACTCCATATATAACGAGCACCACTTTAGGAAATATACTAGATCTTCAAGTAAACGTGTGTGTGCGGTCAATCCTGCATGCTGGGACTCCTTCCTTTGTGCCCCTGCACTCACCTGAGGTGGGCTTTTATTAGCGATTAGACCTTTATACAGCCCCACCCCCTAATCCATGCGCCTGTGTTGCCAACCTACCAGATTGAAATTTACTGACATAACACCCAAAATTTACTGGCACAGCCCAGTTTTTGCTGGCATTTCCAAAAGTTACAAAATTACAGTTTTAAGTGCAAATTTCAGTATTTAGGCTCCAAAAAAGTACAATACGCAATTTTGCAATATGATTTAAGGTAGATATTACAGCAAAAAACGTATTTCTGTTTTCGATATAGTAAGTAAGTAACTCAGGGACAGGACTCAGGAGGACACGCAATTAGAATGGACGGCACACACAAATGAAATTCAGTCCCACAGTGACACTCACAGCAGTGTGTAGCAGCACAGATGATGATGACACTTCAATGACATGACACGTCTGCTCCAGAGTCACAATGACAGTCTCTCCCCACACCAGGTGGCCCCTTCAGTCCCCTCCAGTCCAAACAGCACTGACAGTCCCGCTCCCAGCCTGCCTTGCTCCCATTTCGCAGACCCAAGCACGAGGCTCCGACTGCTCTGCTCAACTCCTTTGCACCATAACATCGCAGGAAATGCTTCGGCATGCCTCCATCAGACCCGCTCCCCGCCGCCGCCCGAACACACTGTACACTGAGCAATACTGACAGTTGGCAATTCAGGCTCTAATCATGTGCTTCTAAAAAAAAAAAAACCTCACTGGAATCCATGCTTCCGGCGCCCTGCATGTAGATTAGGGGCCAGGCACCGGACGCATGGATTACAGTGGGTTTTTTTTTTAGGAGCACATGATTAGAGCCTGAGGCTCTAATTGGAAGACAATATTTGCTATTGTCTTCCTGACTCCCAGCCAATCAGGAAGCGAGTCCTGAGACCCGTCACCCAAGAGTAGAAGCGATCCTATTGGATGCCTAGGAGGAGGAGACGCAGTGATGCAGAGGAGGAGAAGACACAGGGGATGCTGAGCAGGAGGAGACGCAGGGGATGCCGCCGCTCAGTGGAAATGCTACCCATGATCTAGATGGGGTAAGTGCGGGGCTGGTGATCGACCAACGCACCGACCGGGGGAGGGTAGCTGAGCATTGTTTGTTGCCCCCCCCCCCAAAAAAAATATACCACCAGCCACCACTGCCTTTATACAAATTACAAGCACTAAAAAATAGCCTGTACTTTGATACTGAAGAAGCATAATCATTTCTGAGAAACCTGTTGAGAGAAATCTCTACTCCACCGCATTAGCATATTCTTTTGAGTAATGAAATAGTTTAGGATAAATAGGTTGGGACTTTAAATGACACACGTGGTGGAAAATGAGTACAAGATGGATCAATAAAAGAGGTTTTATTGAAAAAGGATACATAAAAATATAATATAGTAATAATGAGCATGTAATTAAAAGTGGCATAGCCACAACATGATGAAGCAATAAGATGATTACAATGTAAATGTCCAATTCATATATATATACACATAAATGCCCGATCTATCAATAAAATGCAATACAACCAGTAATGTTTCATAAATTATGATCTACGTGGTCCATGGCCCCACAATGCCCCCCAGGGGGGAGGGGGGTTTTGCCTGGTATAAAGGTAGAAACCAGTATTACTGAGGTAAAAATTGGTGGGTGATTGGTAGCTCTATGCGTTTCGTGATATTTTCATCACTCATCAGGAGCAAGCATGAAGTTCATCTGAAATAGATGAGAAGTAATTCCTATTCGATGCTATGGGGGTCAAACATGTAATGCGAACCCTGCCATCCCAAATATGGAGGCAAATGGTTCCACCTACCATGTCCACGCAGCAACATAGCACTGCCGGGGCGCAGAGGGCGCCCGGGAATACCATGTCCGGGGGCTGAGGCAGGAGATATAGCAACGGTCCCATCCGGGACGACGCCCAGCATGGAGGGTGGGCATCCCCAGCAATGTGTGCCTGTGAAAGATATATGAATGAGTTGACAATGTTAATGCATTATGTGAAGATGGTGACTAAGTGAACGAATGAAATAAGTCTTAGGACCATATAAGTGTATTTAAGAATATCATGAGAGCTAATGGGTGCTGAAGGGGGATGTATACAAGTATTCGGGCATACTAAGGATACAATCAATACTGTAAACCAGTGTTTTTCAAACTTTTTTTCTGTCAAGGCACCCTTTAGAATTCTGCAAAAACTTGAGGCTCCCCATTCTAAAATATAAAACACTAAACTAATAGTTTTACACATTGCAGCAGTATCCACACACGTAGGACACCCAACGTTAGAGGTGATTTTTTTTCCTCCACCCTTGCACATTGGTACTGACTACTATTCCTTTCTCTTCTCCTTCAGTTTCTCCCCTTCACTCTGCTAATGCGACCCCAGTGCTGACAGAGAGCAGCAGGAAAGGGGCAAACAAGGATGCTGTCAGGCGCCCAACGTCCTTCTTATCAACCTATGGGGTAATCAGTTGTTAGCTGGCCTGCATGGTGCTAAAGGTAATTATGCACAACAAAAACCTGTGGCTTTGTGTAAAAGGTAGACGCGATCCACCCTCTAGTTTGTGGACAATCTTGGGGCAGTTTTAGGCACCTCTAAAGAACCCAGATGGCACCTCATGGAAACCTGGTTGAAAAAGGCATAATGCAACACAAAATCCATGTTTCCTCTTGATAGGCATTGCCTTGCCCTGAATGTGGCGCCTCTCCTAGAGAAAGGAGTTTCTTTATCTATGATCTTGTACATTTTCCCCCAAAAATGTGTGGACAATTGGGAAAAATTTTTAGACATTTTGCCAAGGCACCCCTGAAGAACCCAGAAGGCACCCTGGTTGAAAAAGGCTGCTGTAAACTCTGGAAACTTTTTAAATGCATTGCCTTGCCCTGAATGTGGCGTCTCATTTGGAGAAAGGAGTTTCTACATCTATGACCTTGTACATTTTCCCCCAAAATTTTTTGGACAATTGGGAACAATTTTTAGGCATTTTGCCAAGGCACCCCTGAAGAACCCAGAAGGCACCCTGGTTGAAAAAGGCTGCTGTAAACTCTGGAAACGTTTTAAATGCATTTTAATATGTTAATAAAGCAGTATTAAACTCAGCTTTTTTAATGTGCCCCCGAATGGTTTATGCCATTATGTGCCAATATGCACAGCATATTAGCACATTATAGCAGACCTATGTGTCAAACGACGCCCTCCAGTGCTGCACTGTCACAGCTGGTCTTGGGCGATTCTATCTTAGCCTGATCTTCCTTTAAGGTTCTCTCTCTCTTGCTTGAATGGCTTGAATTCATCATCATAGATGGTCAGACCTGTTTCAGGTGAGAATGCATTCAGTTGACTTAGGGCTCTTTCACACACACGGAGCCCGTTTTGACGGGGTCCTCTGCTCAGCGGGGATCCATCCGTTGATCCCCGCTGAGCCGGCGGATGACAGGACAGACTCTGCACTCCGTGCAGAGACTGACCTGTCAGAGCTCCATTCTCCTCTATGGAGAATCAGATTAACACGGACCGTCTGTCCGTGCTCATCCGATCTGATCCGCCAGGCGGATGGAAAATAGGGCTTCCATCCGTCTGTTTCTGGCGGATTGGAGCGGATCGGGTGTCAGCGGACATGTCACCGCTGACATCCGCCGCTCCATAGAAGTACATGGAGCGTCCGTTTGGGTCCGCCTGAAAAACTGACAGGTGGACCCAAACGATCTGTATGTGTGAAAGAGCCCTTAGGGGAGAGCCAGACACCTCAATCTACTTGTTTACTGGCAGGCATTGATTATTTTATTTATTTATTTATTTCAGGTACTTATATAGCACTGTCAATTTACGCAGTGCTTTACATATACATTGTACATTCACATCAGTCAGTTTATAGGATTTTATTAATTTCTGGATCTAATTAGCCAATGCCCCCAAAATAATTATTGCCTGAATCTTGTATATATGTGTTCCACGCAGACAGACAAACAAATTTACTCTTAGAGCTGCAGCCCTCACCATAACTTCACCTAGGTGTAGTTGAAAATTATTTATTTTATGGTGGATATGGCGCTGCTCTGTAAAATTGGTACAGTATATCCTCTTCTAGCCAAAATTCAAATGTTTATGCCCTGCTTTATTCACTGGTATCTCTCCATAGATAATTTAAAAATTAATAAATATAAAATTTAAATAAATAATACATTTCAAACAATACATTTCAAAATATATCCCTTTTCAAAAAAAGAGTCAGTGTAAATTCTATAGTACTAGAATATCCTAAATAAGTTGCCACAACCTGTACTAATGGTTGGTAAATGTGAGAATATATATAAATTCCTCATATAAAAACATTTTTTGCTGAATATGTAAATAAATAAATACCTATAACAGAATACATTTAAATAATGATGGTGTGTGAACAAGTGACTCTGATCCTCCTAATTACAACAGCTGTACAGAGTGCCAGAGTTAAACACATAAATACATAAATTAATATATCCTATATCCTATAAACATGGGCGTCCGCTGAAATTTTTTCAGGGGGGGGCATCATTTTAAGGTCACCCATGCTATGCCGCTTTTTGACATTATCACATTATCACGGTCAGAGACTGCAGACATAGTACAGGAGATGGTCAGAGACTGCAGACATAGTACAAGAGACAGTCAGAGACTATAGACATAGAACAGGAGATGATCAGACACTGCAGACATACTACATGAGATGGTCAGAGACTGCAGACATACTACAGGAGATGGTCTGAGACTGTGGACATAGCACACAAGACGATCAGAGACTTCATACATAGCCCAAGAGGATAAGGACCTAGTGGGCAACCCCCGATCCGATCCCTGATTCCAGAGGGGGGCAATTGCCCCCCCTTGCCCCTATCTGCGGACGCCCATGCCTATAAACCACCAGTGTTGTGAACCGTGCTCAACAGTCCTCAACATTGCCTGAATCTTGTTGACAATGGTATAAGACATTAGTTAATTCCTTCTAAATGTCCTTTGGCCCCCTTGATTTGGTTTTCTGCCCCTTTGAACTTCCCTGAATTGTTGAGCCCTTGTTTCGGAACATCACTGCACAGCTGTATGCTGTCCAGCAGAGAAAAGGTTAACACGCACAATGCATTATGTATACACTACACGGCAATGATACAAAATGCAATTTTTCCTCCCAAATAGGTTTCAATTATGTGAAAAACACATGGTGAAGCAGCCCTTGTGTATATTAATTTAAAAATAATATTGCTACCTGGGCCGGGGGGTTAAATCATCCAGACAGCTCACATGCCATGAATTAATTTTAGGCCCAGCGACAGTAGCCGCCTGTGTTTTTATGGCACTGAGCGATCCAGTACCTGCCATGAGCCATTTCATAAAGTCAATGCAAAGCCACCACTTTATTGCTTCAAGGCCACAGCCTGAAAAGACATTTTCACTGCTCAGTTCTGCAGCAACCTCCCGTCCCCCCGCGTCCTCCTCCTCTCGGGCTGATAGAGCCACAGGGGTGACGGTCTAGGGAGAGCTAGGTAGTCTGAGGGCCGAGCTAAATGAGGACTAGAGGGTATCTCTAGAATTATCAGCTGAAAAAAAACGAAATGATATCCTTCCTAATAATCTTAGTAGTAGAAGTATAATAATATACCAGTATCCACCCAAAAAAAAATAATAACAACAAAATAGAAATCGATACAAAAAATGCTGCAAACCATCGTCATTATTAGTAACCATATCAAACCATATTTTTGAATAACATCAAAATCATAAATAGCTTTTCCCATAAATAATAATTGATAGTAAAATAATAAGAGTATAATAATTGTAACACCTTTTCTACAACATATTTTAACTACTACATATAATAATAGCAGTAATAATAATAATAATAATAATAATGTAGAATAATGTAGTTCAATATTTTATTCATTAATAAGAAAAATGTATTGATTTCCAAAAAACTGATGATTTTGTGGTATTGCAATGCCAAGAGGTTTTGGGTGCATTATTACAATAGATGGTATATTGATAACGTAAATTATACAGCTTGTAATGATGCTATGAGGAGGGTAATGGGAGAAAAATCGGTGATAGACCAGGGCAACCAAAAAATTGAAAAGAGTAAAAAAAAAAAAAAGGAAAGAAAGGGTCAGAGTAGTAGGAGAGGGGCTTTAGAGAGACATTTTTTTTTGAACATTCGATCTTTTGTGAATAATGTTGCTTTAAGTGCTTTTAATTTACCACAATAATTTTCCTTTTTGTGCAAAAATAATGAGGCTAATGAGGGATCCTAAATTGTTAAAAGGAGCTTCTGTAACCCTCAGGAGTGTTTGATTTACAAAAGGCAAGTAGATAGTTCACTTTGCAAGTGAGGTTGTACTTTGCAAGGGAATTTTTCCTAGACCTTTGTGAAAGTGGTGAAATTTTACTTTGCAACGAGTATGCTAAGAAAATAATAATAATGAAAGTCAGAACAGTTTTACCTGATAGATTCCACTCTATGCTAAGCCTCTGATCAGGGCTGCTGTTAGAAATCATGGGGCCCCGTACAGCCTACCTGACAGAGCCACCCCCCCCTCCCCGACGAAAACTGATTGAGGACATACATTTATCAGTCCCTTTCTCTGCAACCTCAGCTGCACAGGTGAATGAACAGGAAGTGCTCTGGGGCTTCCTGCTCATTCACAAACTGAAGCACAGTAAATACATAATTCGCCAAAGAATGGACACAGGAGTGATTGGTACTGATCGCTCGCTTTGTTCATTCAGGAAAGGAAGGGGTCAAAAAAATTACATATTTACTGGCCCCTTCCCCCACTCTCCATCTGGAAAAATCCTCCTGTGTGCCTTCAGAAGCTTCTGCCAGCAGAAGAGAGGACGGAAGCCAGCAGTGCTGCAGAGGAAAGGGGCACACAGGGGGCCCCGGAGAGCAGATGGAAGGGATGCATGTACTAGATGGAAGGGATGCATGTGCTAGAACCAATCTCCCTGCAGTGCAGCTGAAGGGGGAAAGAAGAGGAGAACCTGCGATGCAAAGGGAAGCAGAAGAGGCTCAGCTTCTGCAATAAGAAAAGCACAGCTGGCACTCAGCAGGTGCCTGGGCCCCCCTTTGAACTGATGGGGCCCGGGTCCAGTACAGGAGGGCTGGCTGTACTGCCTTATAAGCGGCCCTGCCTCTGATGCAGCTGATGAGGATCGACGAAACTGGTCAGGGCACGGATCTGATTCATCCAATCCCTGACCCACATGACAATCTTCTAAAATGGGAAAAAACACATATTGGACGATTTCCATATGGACTGATGCTTACTTCATGGACAATGAAATCCGATAAGTATACTACACCATTGGATTCACAATTTCCGTGTTTGGAATATATGGTATCTGCAAGGAACCATGTACACTTTACAGCCAGTTCATGTCTAGCACAGACTATATGGTTAGGTCTTTGCTGTCAGACCATTAGCTTGGATTTAATGTGGCAGTGCGAGGGAGGTTTCTAGGCTCAATAATTGGGGACAACTACATACCCCCCAAAGGCAATTACTACACAACAAGCCTGGATGTCTACCTCCTCTGAACCACTGCTTGTTTTTGCTCCGACCTTCCATTCCTATAACCATATGATGTTTTGCAGACTGTGGATATATATATATATATATATATATATATATATATATATATATATAGCTGGAGTTGTTCCACAGAGCACAAGCTGCGGACGCCTGGGACAGTGACCCTATGTGAAGTTTACTTTAATGCTCATCATCAATAGGAATTTCCTTGGAATTAATATTAATTCATGAAGAAACTGCTATTTCATCCTCTACATAAAATTAGGCATTTATACTTCATATGATCATTTCCAATTGGTCTAAGAAGAATTGACGCATTGCAAATGTGAGGTGGATGGAGATTCCTTTTGATTTTAAGCGTGGATTTGTCTGTGGTACCATTTTAATGTTGTTATATTTTGATTAATAAATTTGATCTTAACCACTTGCCGACCGCCGATCGGCATCTGACGGCGACAAAGTGGTTCGTTATCGCAAAACGCCGTCATACGACGGCGGCTGCGATAACGCGCACTGTGAGCGCGCGCGCGCCGCCGGAGGCGCGCCCGCGCGCTCACTGTGTTCGGGGAGGGCCAGGGAGCGGGTGCGGCGGCTTCGATTGCCGCCGGCTACCCGCGATGGCCCCCCCGGAGCGAATGAGCGGAGGTCCGTGTATGTAAACACGGACCTCCGCTCTGTGTGAGGGGGAAGGGATGTGATCACAGCCTTCATTTACGTGAAGGCTGTGATCGCTTCCCTTCCCCAGATAGGCAGTCCCCCTTACAGTTAGAACACGCCCAGGGAACATAGTTAACCCTTAGCGCGCCCCCTGCAGGTTAACCCCTTCACTGCCAATGGCATTTACACAGTAATCAGTGCATTTTTATAGCACTGATCGCTGTATAAATGCCAATGGTCCCAAAAAAGTGTCAAAACGTTCCGACATGTCCGCCCCAATATCGCAGTACCGCTAAAAATCGCAGATCGCCGCCATTTTTAGTAAAAAATAAAAAAAAATAAAAACCCCAGAAATGAATTCTCATCATCCGTAAACGCGACCACTTTTGCGCAAACCAATCAATAAACGCCGATTGCGATTTTTTTTATCGCAAATATGAGGAAGAATATAAATCGGCCAAAAACGGTGAAAAAAAATGTTTTTTTATATTTTTTTTTTGGATTTGTATTCTAGCAAAAATTGTCGCTCTTCTTTTGTTTATAGCGGCGATCAGAAATGACGCAGCGGTGATCAAATACCACCAAAAGAAAGCTCTATTTGTGGGAAAAAAAGGACGCAAATTTCGTTTGGGTACAACGTCGCACGACCGCGCAATTGTCAGTTAAAGTGACGCAGCGCCGAATCGCAAAAAGGGCTCCGGTCCTAAAGCTGGAAATCCTTCCGGGGCTGAAGTGGTTAATTGATCCAGCATGCTGGTAGATATTTACATACAGTATGTCACAAAAGTAAGTACACCTCTCACATTTTTGTAAATATTTTATTCTATCTTTTCATGTGACAACACTGAGGCTGCATTCACAGCTGAGCGCTTTATTGCAGGCAGAAAAATCGCGTGATTTTTACTGCAATTTTTACTGCGATTTTGTACAGGTCGAAAGGTCATCAATGTAAAAAGCAGTAAAACGCCTGTAATCTGCCTAAAAAGAAGCCCATATACTTTTTTGAGCTTCAGGCATTTTGCTTCAGGCGACAGAACTCTCAGATGTAAACAGGGGCCATTTAAATGAATGGGATTTTGCTTCTTGAGCGTTTTGGAGCTGCAGAGAGGAGCATTTTACGAGCTGAAAATGCTCAGGTGTGAATGAGGACTGAAGAAATGACACTTTGCTACAATGTAAAGTAGTGAGTGCACAGCTTGTATAACAGTGTAAATTTGCTGTCCCCTCAAAATAACTCAACACATAGCCATTAACCTCCTTGGTGGTATGATTATGTCAGATTTTTGCATCTCAAAGGAGGAGGAGAGCTCAAAGGAGGGGGAGGAGAGGTACATTGTTTCACATAGAATTTTGGCATTTTATATTGTAGGCCTGTAATTATTAGGAATAACTCACTTAAATCTGTCCAAACAAGAGTCTAGTAGACATCCCAGGTATGATAAAGTTTGAAACACAAACTCATAAATTATAATACAATAACCAACTATAAATAATTATCAAAAATAATAATATAATAGTAATAAAATTTATTCAATAAAGTAATCAAATAAAAAAACACTGAAATTTGCTCAGTTGCAGAATTGTTGGTGTCGTCACTTTCAGTGTTAGATGACGAATTTTTCCAAAAATCAGTATCGCTCAATTCCGCAAATGATTCTTATTTACTATCACTGTTTTCTAGCTGGTCAAAAAACACTTTTGACATAAAGGGACGCTTTTTTATGCCATGAACATTCTCAAGTTTCCAGGCAGAAAGAATGACATATATAATATAAAAGTGCATGCAGGGCACTGGACAAACCACTAGGGACAAAGGGGATGTGAAACGATTTGATACAGTAATGTAATCTAACAGATTACAGTGTACTGTATGTGTCATGTGTGTTTCACTTTTTGAATTTGCCGCTGGACTCTGCTTCCATGAGACGGTCGCAGGGAATGGAGCCTGGCACACAGTACATCGGGCGGAGGACACAGCCCGCGGACATAGCGGGAGGACATCGTAGGATCCTGGGGACAAGGTAAGTAATTTTGCCTGGATCCTGCACTGCAATCCGGAGTGTGGCTCAGGGTAACCGCTTTTGGTAGTGAAAATTCACCCTGAGTCACACTCGGGAATACCGCTAAGGAGGTTAATGTCTAAACCACTGGCAACAAAAACCCCCAAGTAAAAATGTCCAAATTGAGCCAAAAGTGTCAATATTTTGTGTGGCCACCATTATTTCCCAGCACTGCCTTAACTATCTTGGGCATGGAGTTCACCAGAGCTTCACAGGTTACCACTGGAGCCCTCTTCTACTCCTCCATGATGACATCACAGAGCTGGTGGATGTTAGAGACCTTGCGCTTTTCCACCATCCACTTGAGGGTGCTCCACAGATGCTCGATAGGGTCTAGGTCTGGAGACATGCTTGGTCAGTCCATCACCTTTACCCTCAGCTTCTTTAGCAAGGCAGTGGTTATCTTGGAGGTGTGTTTGGGGTTCTTATCATGTTAGAATACTGCCAGTACATGTTGGCATTCATAGTTCTCTCAATGAACTGTAGCTCCCCAGTGCCAGCAGCACTCATGCAGCCCCAGACCATGACACTCCCACCACAATGCTTGACTGTAGGAAAGATACACTTGTCTTTGTACTCCTCACCTGGTTGCCGCCAAACACGCTTGACACCATCTGAACCAAATAAGTTTATCTTGGTCTAATTAGACCACAGGACATGGTTCCAGTAATCCATGCCCTTAGTCTGCTTGTCTTCAGCAAACTGTTTGCCGGCTTTCTTGTGCTTCATCTTTATAAGAGGCTTCCTTCTGGGATGACAGCCATGCAGACCAATTTGATGCAGTGTGCGGCGTATGGTCTGAGCACTGACAGGCTGACCCCCCACCCCTTCAACTTCTGCAGCAATGCGGACAGCAGTCATATGTATATTTTCCAAAGACAACCTCTGGATATGACACTGAGCACGAGCACTCAACCTCTTTGGTCGACCATGGCGAGGCCTATTCTGAGTGGAACCTGTCCTGTTAAACCGCTGTATGGTCCTGACCACCGTGCTGCAGCTCAGTTTCAGGATCTTGGCAATCTTCTTATAGCCTAGGCCATCTATATGTAGAGCAACAATTCTTTTTTTTCAGATCCTCAGAGAGTTCTTTGCCATGAGGTGCCATGTTCCAGTGACCAGTATGAGAGAGTGAGAGCGATAGCATCAAATGTAACACACCTGCTCCCCATTCACACCTGAGACCTTGTAACACTAACAAGTCACATGACACCAGGGAGGGAAAATGGCTAATTTGACCCAATTTGGAAATTTTCACTTAGGGGTGTACTCACTTTTGTTGCCAGCGGTTTAAACATTAATGGCTGTGTGTTGAGTTATTTTGAGGGGACAGCAAATTTACACTGTTATACAAGCTGTACACTCACTACTTTACATTGTAGCAAAGTGTAATTTCTTCAGTGTTGTCACATGAAAAGATAGAATAAAATATTTACAAAAATGTGAGGGGTGTACTCACTTTTGTGAGATACTGTATATTTATATATTACTAATAATAAGGTGATGGTTGAGCCAAATCAGATTTTTAAGCATTAAGTGTTGATATTATTGTTTTTACGATATGCTCCCATTCCCTAATCTTTTCTTTTTGATAGAGAAAAATATATATACATTACGTTTTAATAGGTAGTATCTTGAGGATCTATTTATAAGTGTTACATTTCACCTCATTTCCTTAGCTCTGGGGATAATTCCTTTGAAAAGGGCAATTTCACTTTCAAATTGAACAGCCTATTTGCCTTTAGTAAATCAACCCAATTGACTCTAATGCATTCAGCCAAAATGGTGACATTTCACAGAAATCTACAGTGTGTGGGAAAAGAACTCATGGGGTTTACTTCCTCTAAATTCCCCTGCAAAGTAAAAACATAATGGGCTGCTATGCATCGCATAGTAGCCCATTATGTGTCACTTATCTGCAAACAAAGCCTGCGACATCCAGCGCTGTCCCCTGTGCAGGCAGCATCCATCTTAAGCCCCTCTTCCATCTGGGGGCCACGACTCCGGCCCTGTGGCTGGCTGGAGTCGTGTGATGTCACTCCTGCGCAAGTGTCCGGGAGCCGCCAGTCACAGCATGAACAAAGTGAAGAAACGGCACAACAGGCCGTTTCTTCACTGCGCATGTGCCGCTGAAGTCGACGGCTGCTTGCACTGTGAATATCTCCTAAACTGTTCAAGATTAGGAGATATTCTCAGTACATACAGGTAAGCCTTATTATAGACTTACCTGTAGGTTAAAGTGGCCTAAGGGGGTTTGCAACCACTTTATTTAAGTTAACGTTTATATGGGATATTATTGACTGGTTCTTGATATACTTAAAACATATTTAAAAAATGCAAAAAATAATAGTTGCATTCATTTTTTATCACTGTTTTAATGTTTGTTTTATTACTGTCATCATGGCATTATCAGAAGTTTGGTTTTACATTTATCTATTAGTGTTTTATATGTATTAACAAAAATAATATTCATTTATGACAATGGTTATGTTATTGTTAATAGGAATGATTAAAGCTGAGAGGGTTTACTTCCTCTTTAATTTAATTTCAAAAATAGTTTTCAGTATCTGCAGCTTTCAATAAAATAAAAGCCAATGATCCTGCCATGAAGGTCCTTGTTCAGGCACTTCTTGTTATGGGGTGACAACACTTTGTCCCACTTGTGCTCCTGTGTGTCACCCTGTCATAGGGGCTTTTGATTGAAAATTAACATTAGATTAATAGAAGGTTAGGTGAACATGCTGATGGTGAAGGTACATTCACCATTGTATTACTCATTGTGAATGTTTGAAGAACAGGCGTTGCTTAAAGTCAGGCAATGTAGATTTCATTGGGTGAATCTTGAGCGAGTCATGGGTGACAACTCTTGGGTGAATTCTCACTTTTTTGGCTTAATTCATACTTTCTGAGTTCATCACTGTTAACCACGTTTTGTAAACCAATACAAAATTATACACATTTGTAAAAAAATATTTATTCTTACTTTTCCTTATTAATGATTTTTTGGCATTGCTTCATACAATACCTTTGTGTGGGGAATTTATTCCTGGGTATTTTTAAGATCACACCATACAGTATATGTCAATGGTCTATTTCAAGTATTATCTCTACAGAATTGTTAAAAAATTTAGGGCAAAGTATTTTAATAAGAAAGAGGGTATTGAGGCAACAGCCAGTAGGAATAATATGAAATGTCCTTTTTTATACTTTATTGTGTATAGAAGAATTATGCAGTTTAGGTCTTCTGGCAAAAAAGTTAGAATGGAACTAAAATCATAACCTTGATATTTAATTTAATTTATTAGTTCAAGCTGTAACATGCAAAGATTATAAAGGAAAATATAAGGTGTTTTAGTAGGGATCCTATTCACATGGAAGACTATCCAGACTGGGAAGACTGAGTTTGTAAAACAAACAGAAATATAACACATACTGTAACATACCTGTTGTTTGATAAGGAGCCCCTAAACACTTAACCAAAACACTGACCCCCCAATAATACTGTATAATCTATCTATCTATACTGTATATACATTATTATTATTAATATTATACAGGATTTATAAAGCGCCAACAGTTTACGCAGCGATTTACAACTTGAGGGTAGACAGTACAAATACAATACACTTTAATACAGTAGGAATCAGAGGGCCCTGCTCGTTAGAGCTTATATATACGGCGCTATATAAGTATCTGAAATATATATATACAGTATATATATATATATATACACAGTACATACAGTACTGTGCAAAAGATTTAGGCAGGTGTGAAAAAAAATGCTGTAAATTAAGAATGCTTTTAGAAATAGAAATGTTAATTGTTTATTTTTATCAATTATCAAAGTTAAAAGAAGTTTTTAACATAAGTTTAAAAAAAACTAAATGAACAGAATCCAAATCAAATCAATATTTGCTGTGACCACCCTTTGCCTTCAAACCAGCATAATTTCTTCTAGCTACACTTGCAACAATTTTTGAAGGCACTCGGCAGATAGGTTGTCAAACATCTTGGAGAATTTACCACAGATCTTCTGTGGATGTAGGCTGCCTCAAATCCTTCTATCTCTTCAGACAGACTCAATAATGTTGAGATCAGGGCTCTGTAGGGACCAAACCATCACTTCTTGTTCTTGTTTACACTGAAGATAGTTCTTAATGACTTTGGCTGTATGCTTGGGGTCGTTGTCCTGCTGCAGAACAAATTTGGAGTCAATCATACGCCTTCTTGATTATGGTATGGCAAGATGGGTAGGTATCTGCCTGTATTTTCTCAGCATTGACGACACCATTTTTTCACACCTGCCTAAAACTCTTGCACAGTACTGTATATAGATATAGAGAAATTCCATGCACTTTTTTCAATAAGGCTAGGAAGGGCAAAGTTGTAATTGCTAAGGGTAGGCCCATCCCTATAGATGAAAACTGAGAGGAAATCCTCTTACAGAATTTCCCCAGGACAAGGAGGGAGGGGAAATCACCCCAAAGGGGACAGAGACTTGCCGAGACACAGGTTCTAACCTCTTTCAATTCACTTAGCAACCACTGCAATGTACTGCAGATTGGCTGCCTGCTGTAGGCAAAGCGAAGTACCTGTACATCACTGCCTACTTCAGGGTTTTGGGTGCGCGCATCCACGCCCCCCGCCCAGCACCTGCTGTGATTGCACACAGTGGGAGCCTGTCAGCAAGTCCCAGCCAATGATTCATGGCCAGGACCTGCTAATCAGATGTGTACAATAACAGCCCAGATCTCTTGTGTTGGTAAACCGAGAGCTCTGTACAGAGGGAGTGATCTGTCAGCTTCTCATCCATGCAAAGCAGGGGCAAGAAACTGAGACATCTCTTAATGAAAGCAGCACACAAATTACACATAGTTAGGCACATATTTAACCCCTTGATCACCCTAGATGTTAATCCCTTCCCAGCCAGTGTCATTAGTACACTGATAGTGTATATTATTAGCACTGATCACTGTCTTAATGTCACTGGTGAGGTCAGTGGCAGTTAGTCAGTTCCCCCCAGCATTAGTTAGTGTCAGATTTCCTGCCACACTTTTGCAGTCCCATTATAAAAAAAATTCCAGATCTGAAATAGTTAAAAGGGCGATTTTATTGCTGTAAGTTTCCACAGTAGAGATTTCCCTGTCCTAATGATGGAGAGAAAGTAACAGAAATTCTTCCCCTTAGCAATGAACACCTACAATCTGACTGTACAATCTCATTCAGATCTACCAACAACTGTGCAGTACAAGGTCTTCTCTGACAAAACATGGATGGAATGGATTGTTTAGGTAGGCCCTCATATTAAAAGGTTTTGGTAAATCTAATGGTAATTGTACCGAGATTGTAAAATAAGACTGATCAGTTTAACAAAGGTCCTGTCCCCTTTTTACTCTATTTAAAGCTAAAAAGCAATGGCTGTATTTAAATAACCAAAATCAATACAGATACAAGATATCACCCTCTGCAGTCTTCTGGCTTACCTTTACCAACCACAGGTGCTACCTAAACAGAATCCATCATTCTCCAACTTGGCAACTTTAAATAAACAAGGATTCTCATCCGTCATGTCTATTTTTTTTCCTTTTCCTCAAAAACTTTATTGTAAAATGGAATATTTCAAATTGACATGATCAGGCCCCAGCTCGGGCGAAATGCTTATGTTGTGAACTCATTCATGTTAAAATAAAGTTTTTTGAGGTAAAAGGAAAAAAGGCGTGGCTAATCTAGATCTTATTCTATTTGTATTTATGTGACCTCTGAATTTACTGGACAAATTTGCTCTCTACTCAATAAAATGAAATATAATTTAATCATATCATTTTTTTTCTTTCTTAAGAGTGAAATAAACACCTAAATTGTATCTAAAACCAGCAGTTTTTCTACTTTGGAATAGATTTGGGAATGGTTAGACCCTGTCAGGGTCTGCAATAGACAACTATAAAAAGCTGAGAGGGATTCTAGCTTTCCCCTAGTTAACTTTAAAAAAGCATTTTTACTGTCTATGTTGCAGTTGAAGACTTTCCATCATTTTCTGCCTGTTAAAATGGCTGTCACGGGACAGGAAATGCGTGTAAATTTCTCTGAAACAGTGCTGGAAAGCAGTAAAATCTGACAGGACTCTAATTCCTTCCCCACTCGATCTAAAACTTAAAAAAAATGTTTTGGCTTTAGGTACAATTTCAATATGATAAGAACTAAATAGACTTTCTAGATCACCCTTTCTCAACATTTTCAATGCAGAGGAACCCTTAAAATAACTTTCCAGTCTCAGGGAAAATGACTATATCTACAACTCATCCTTAGTGTGAGGGTCAGCGGGAAGAATTATCCTTATATTTGTGGTCATTGGGAAGAATTCCTCCTTACAGATAGCTAAAAAGATCATTGTTGTCACTGGGAACTTATCCAAGAGGCAGTAATTGCTCATGGCTCAACTCTGGAGGAACCGTAGGGTTCAACAAAACCCTGGCTGAGAAACTATATTCTAGATGGTTGGTATTTGTTAGGAGCCTTTCTACTATAAAACTTAAAGTGGAACTATGGGAAAAACTTTTTTTTTCATTTTGGATAGATCAAGAGGCGGTTATAACCCCTGTCAGATTTTTTTTGCCATCTCTGTCACATTGCAGAGATTTCCCCTCACTTCCTGTCCCATAGCCAAACAGGAAGTGAGAGGAAATCTCTGCAAATTAAAGGAATTTCTTGGGGACTCCCAGGTCACTAGAACTAGTGTCCTTATCTATTACTTTTCTGGGGACAACCCAACATTTAGGGTTTTCTTTTACTTTCACCTTTCAATGATAATTGTAAACAGGACACATAGAGAGGGTGAATCTCCCGGGAGCACAGACAGCAATAAGGTTTGACAAACTTGCTAATCCCTCTCAACTCTATCCAAAACAAAAAAAAAAGTTTTGCTTTTAGTTATACTTTAACCTTAGAGCCTCAAAATGGAACTGTACTAAAAAAATAAATGAATAAATAAAAAATGCTTGGCGCTAGGAGGGATTTTTTTGGTTTATATAGGGGTTGATTTACTAAAGCTGGAGAGTGCAAAATCTGGTGCAGATGTGCATGGTAGCCAATCAGCTTCTTACTTCTTCAATTCAATCAGCTTCTTCATTTAGTTTTTGTCAAACAAACCTGGAAATCCCCCCAATAGTGTCTGTGGTGCATTTGCAGTGTAGTGCTGCTGATAAAAAGAGAAAGCAGAGCAACTGAGAGTTTATCACTATGCTGCTCCTTTTTTCACTGTCCAGTCACAGACTTCAGAATGAAAGTGATAGCTAGCCATCCAAATTAAGTTCCCTGTAGCACAAATATATAATTTAAGATAAATTATTTGGCATGTTCTGGTCAGTAGCAAAGACATCATTTTTTGACCTGATAGCAACAGTTATTCCTAAAATGTGTACAATCATAAGGATTAATCTTGTGCAGTATACCAACTTGCTTGGTTTAAGCGCGATCCTGGCTGTCATACAGATGTACCCTATAGATGTCTATGCCCTGATCCATGCATTATTTTTAAGACCTGATGACATCACAGATCCACAAGCGCAGGTGAGGTTGTCAGATAAGCACCTGGCATTGTTATAATAATCTGTGCTCTTAGCTTTAATTAACAAAGCCAACATATTATATAATAGTAAATTCATAATTCTGCTGTAATAATAATATCAGATACACATGTTCAAAAACCATAATAAATCTTTTATTTACAGTATTTTCAGTGCATGTTTCGAGGGGGATATACACAAAACGGTCTAAGCAGTTTCACATTATACAGAAGGCACATGACACACACTGGGAACAATTAGAAGTGGAAACACACCATGCATCAACTGAATAATCTGTGGATTGTTTTAATTGGCTGCAGCACTTGCTGGAAGATCCATCTACAAGTCAGACAACCTGATCGGCTCCTATGGCTGAGTTCTCCACAGCAAACTTAGTAAGCCCCCGTCACGTCTGATGTTACTGTGGAACTAACTTGCCTGGGGCTACAGAGGACAAGCAGCTCAATGGCAACTGGAGAACCACAACGTCTGCAAACCTACAGCTCAAAGTCCAACATTTTGCTGACGACAGTTATATTTAGCACCATCATTCCTTTTTACTTAAGCTAATTGGCAACCATCCATTTGGCACAAGAAAAAAAAACATTTTGTCCTTTTCTGATTTAATAGGGTCACAAAAATGTAAAGCAATTTGAAAGATCGCATCTTAAAAAAGCGCAATTTTACCGCTAAAACTTGAATTGCTCACTACCCTCTCATTTTATTTTATTTTTTAGAAGAATGCAGCAAAGGTTAATACACTAAATTATTATTTTGTACAATAAATCCTAATAATATTACAGTACAATTGTAATATTATTTCTATTTATTGTTCAATTTATAGATATAGCAAATGTTTTATTGGGGTATTGTTTACAGATCTGGATAAAAGCGCAGAAGAGGGAAATATTTTTTGTCTGAGAAGTTTTTATGTAGCATGGTGCAAGGAAGGACATCAAAAATGTATTTTTTATGAGAGTTTTGCTACTCAAAATATCTACTTAAATATTAGGAAGGTAGCCATAATTGTTAAAACCACAACTCATGTTTTTGAAATTATTTTCAAAATGCAGCTTGCGTTTAAACCTGTGAAAAGCTAGGCTCCCTTAGCCATTAGTTCAGCTAAAAAAGAGTTTTCTGTTATTACAGTACCAAACATGTGGCCTTTACTCCAGTTGTAATACTAAACCCTTGAAATTAGTAATACACGGTGTCCCACTGCATTACAAATCATTGTAAACATTTTTATAATATTCAATTTAATTATTAATTTATTATTTTTTGTGTGCTACTGAATGATGCTACATATTTTTGCAAATAAAACTTTCACAATATGTACAAAAGAAAAAGTCCAATTCTGTGCATTGAGTCAATTATTTGTGGTCAGGAAGCACTTGTACATGGCAAATTGATGCATGCAGGCATTAGCGTTACTGGATTTAAAAGACCACTAAACATACAAGGAAGGAGTCAATGTAAAAGGGAAGCAATTTTTTATACTGCCTGGGGCCAGGGTTGCATATCTCTACTTCATATGGTGACCGCAGCCTCAACAGACTTAAGTCATTTTGCTTATTGTCCTATTAATAAACATCTTGAGTTAATCACCATTTTTGGGCCAAATACTACACTATAATGGCCCTCCCACCTCCCTCTTTTCTTTTCTGATGAACAACCAAAGCTGCCCTATGGTCCATTAGCCAGTCCTTTGCGGATGAAACCCTTGGACTGCCTTGAACCGCCACATCCTAGACTCACTATTTAGGTAACATTGTCATGCAGCCGGGGGGGGGGGGGTAAAGATTGCCTTGGGTTACAGTTCAAGAAAATACAAGGTGACCCTTCACTTGTTGTTGCTTTTGGAGAGACACATTCTAATGTATGTCCACAAAACACCCAATTTATGTGGGACCAAGGGTAGGCAACCAAAAGAACTACAGCTGTTGTGGAACTACATCTCCCATGGGACATTGCGAGTCTCTGACTTGCAAGACATGACCCAAGCATGACTCCCAGGGCCAGGGGTATGATGGGATTTGTAGTTTCTTCATAGCTAGAGTGTTGAGGTTGCCTACCTCTGGATTAGAAGATATTTAAAATGACAGTTGATCATATTCCTGTACAGCTTTGGTGCCCAACCTCAGACCTAGGGGCAACGTGTGACCGTCTGGTGCATGCTGTGCTGTCTTTGGACCCTAGCACTCAGTGGTGAAAGAGGAAGCATTGATATGTAAATGGGCCATAGCAGTGATCTCTACTAGTCCCATGAAATAAACCCAAATCTGTGACTGTCTCCTGCCGCATGTCTCCAACCAAACCTGTGGCATGTCCCTAGTATTTGACCATTATTTTCTATAGTATGTTTGGAGTCTCTGAAACCCCTGTCTGGCATTACACATGCTAAACATTATGTGTGGCCCTTTGATGATGTCAGGGGCTGCAGCGGAGGGAGGTCCCCTATACCTTTGAAATTGACAACCACCACTGTAATGTTTTACCAAACAGAACAGCAACAATTTTTTGGAAAAACGATCGCTCCATGTCGCACTAAGTTCCTGAAGAGCATATCCAGACAACATCTGAAACCAGTAAGTTATTAAATCTATCCACTGCAGCTAGTTTCCAGAGAGCACCTCACAAGGTCAGTGGTAGGTTGTACTTACTGAAACCTGTGTAGTATATCCTACGGTGTTTCTCTACTTTCTGTATCATCAAAGTAGCATTGAATCTGGTGACTGTGACAAACTTCATAGTGCTAACATTTACTTTTTACATAGCCTTTCTATAGGGGAGATACATAAGCCGGCAGTGTGCATGCTTGAGAATTCCTCCTCTACATGACAAACTGGGGGTCCAAGATTACCAACATGAAACTGGGGTACCCTACAGGTACACTGATTTAAAGGTTTCATTTTCCATTTTGACTGCAGCATAGCTTTAAAGCTGAACTCCAAACAAATAGCAAGATACATGAAATTCATATATGATAGCTGTTTTACCTGCCAAAGGATGTGTATTTCTGTCCATCCGGTTCTAAGATTTACACAGCACTAACACATAGCATAGCCCTGCCTGGCAGGGAAGGACACCTGATATTTCTCTGCAGCAGTGGAACTAAAGTTGAAAAATGAAAACTGAACAGGAAGCTCTATAATTCATGTTTCTTATGAAATAAAATACACTTGTCTGCCTGTTCACAATCCCCTGATCAATGAGCTGCGCCTTTAGTTCCGCTTTAAGTAACACTTCCAGGTCATAAAAGGAGACGCAGCAGACTGATGAGCTTATCTCTCTGTCACTTTGCTTGCTTCACCTATCAGCATGTTTCTTGTAAGCATGTGAGCACTGCAGCACAATTGATTGGCTTCTTGTGCTGCTTCACCCTCTACCACTCTAAGTTTCATTGTACAGGGACTGCATGAGGTTGATACAAAACCAGATTCAGTTACTTACATTACTTACATAAAAAAAAAAAAGAATATTTAATGATAAATTAGAGCTACATTAATTTGTGTCCTTTATATTGGCCTGGAGTTCACCTTTAAATATTTATGTGATTTGTCCTCTTCATAGCCTGATAATTGCACATTTGTCCGCAAATGTTATTAAACCTCTTTTAAATTAACCAACTTGTGACTTATGTTTAGTGGCCCTTTAAGGAGAGGATTTTTGCGATGCTCTGCCCAGTTGTACACTAAATGTTCCCAGTGGTACAATCGTCCATACAAGACAATCCGCCCAGAGATTTTTTTCACAGTGTGTCCTAAATTAAGTATCCAGAGATAAGGACGACCAATATCCAGCACACTAGTCCGTCATCCACGGTGCTCTGGATTAATGCAGAGGGGGGCTTTGTGATATGGGGGGCTCTGAACAAGGGGTGACTTGTGGTGTGGAGAGGTCGGTCCCTGGGGACAATTTGATGACACTGGTTTGTTGGGGCTCAGAGGTGACCTCAGTCCGTTCGCTGTCACTGGCCATCAAGTCCAGCAATTCAGAGTCACTGCTGTCACTGTCCCCCTCTGTCCTGTATGGGCTGCTGCTTCTGTCCATGTCCCCCTCTACAGAGCACGGGACCTCAGTCTTTTCTGACTCCTCTTTCTCTTTGTCCTTCTGTGCTTGCGCCTCTTTGGAGTGTCTCCACTTCATGCGCCTGTTCTGAAACCAGACTTTGACCTGGAAGAAGAAAGAGGGAGTTAGCGCATGTGGTACAAACAGTGGTGCCATCGCAGCGATAGCAGAGGAACCCACTGATACATGGTCCATGGTCTTGGGTTGACCCAGCTCTACCATCATTCAATAGCATATATACAGTATATATAAAGATAGCAACAAAAAGAAATCATATATATATATATATATATATAAACACTATATTTTCAAAAGTATTGAAGTATTGGGACGCCTGCACTTGAACTTTAATGGCATCCCAGTCTAATAGCAGGAATACATGGTTCAAAAATTGGCGATCGCTAGACCACCGACCAACGAAACAGCTGTCGGTGGTCAAAAAGGTTGCAGGAATACACGGGTAGAAAATCGGCCGATCACTCGACTGCCAAGAGGTCGGTGGTCGAAAACATTCTGCTCATGCTTGATATGTTCAAGAGATTTTTTACTTCACACCATCACATAGAATAGCATTCGTTTGCAAATGATACAACACAAATTTTCCATTTTTTCAATTGGTCTTTTTCATTCACGATATCGGGTATTACTTGCCGGGCATCAATCGGCCAGCTGCAGAACGGAAATTTTCAGCAGATATTCTTATCGTGTATTCCTGCCATTAGTCCATAGGGTTTAATATTGGGTTGGCCCACCCTTTGCAGCTATAACAGCTTCAACTCTTCTGGGAAATCTGTCCACAAGGTTTAGGAGTGAGTCTATGGGAACGTATTACCATTCTTCCAGAAGCGCATTTGTGAGATCAGGCACTGATTTTGGACGAGAAGGCCTGGCTCACAGTCTCCACTCTAATTCATCCCAAATGTGTTCTGTCAGATTGAGTTCAGGACTCTGTGCAGGTCAGTCAAGTTCCTCCACCCCAAACTCGCTTATCCATATCTTTATGGGCCTTGCTTTGTGCACTGGTGGATTAGGAATGAGCCATCCTTAAACTGTTTCCACTAAGTTGGGAGCATGAAATTGTCCAAAATGTCTTGGTATGCTGACGCCTTAATAGTTTCCTTCACTGGAACTAAGGGGCCAAGCCCAAACCCTGAAAAACCAACCCCACACCATATTCCCCCCTCCACCAAATGATTTGGACCAGCACACAAAGCAAGGTCCATAAAGACATGAATGAGCGAGTTTGGGCTGGAGGAACTTGACTGGCCAACTTGACTCAACCCGATATTGATGAACACTTGGGATGAATTAGAGTGGAGACTGCGAGCCAGGCCTTCTCTTCAACATCAGTGCCTGACCTCACAAATGTGCTTCTGCATGAATGGCCAAACATTCCCATAGACAAACTCCTAAACCTTGTGGACAGCCTTTCCAGGGGAGTTGAAGTTATCTTAGTACTGCTGTTCTCCTCATTTCTCAGGGTTGGTCTCCTGATGGTGGCCATAGTGAACCATTCCTGTGCAATGTGTTCCTGCTCAGCCAAATGAAGTCTCCATCAGAAGACCGTGTGACAGAGTGACAACACAGGGGCACAGTTGGGAAACAGGAACAGAGCACTGTCTCAACATAACAAGAACTGTCTGAACTAGAGTTGCCACTTTCTTTAAGATAAACCTGAACACTTTATCAGTGCACGGCTATTTCTTTTTTAGTAGTATACACTATAGGATTGTATAAGACCTGGGACACCTTTGGGTGCCCCAAGGAGAGTAGTAATGCAGTGCATGTTGCGTGCCACAGTGAACAGTGGGTTTGGCCAAATTGCATTACCAGTGGGAGGAACTTAAAGGTACATGGTTAAATAAAACAAAAGCGTTCTTGTGCCCACAAAATATTCTTAGATTAATAAAACAAATGTCACTGTAAAAATATAAACTTAGCATGCATTAAAAGCGGACAGTGTCAGTCAGTATTATTTATTTATTACAGGTACCTATACAGTATAGCCCTGTCAATTTACGCAGCGCCTTACATATATTGTATATTCACATCAGTCTCTTACAATCTAAGGTAGAGCAGTGGACAATGTCAGTAGGGCAGCGGGACAGTCTGATAGACCCCGGATGTCTCACTTTTGAGACAGAAAGAGGAACTGAGGACAGAGATTACCCAGTCCCTTGCTCTGCAGCCTCAGCTGTACTAGACAGTTAATGGATGGGAAGTGCTCTGTGCTGAGTTGCTTCCTGTTAATTTACCAACTGAAGCATAGTGAACACAGTTTACTATGCTTCAGCTATGGATGCATACAGGAGTGATCGGCACCAATCACTCACTGTGTTCATTCAGAAAATGATTGGGGGATGGTAAATTACAGATTTACCCGCCCCTTCCTCTGTTCTCCATCCTGAAACATTCCCTGGGAGAGGAGAGAAAGAAAGCCGGCAATGCTGCGGGGGTTGAGGGGCCCAGGCAGCAGAAAGGAGAGAAACCAGGACAGGAGGGGCAGTGGGGGTGGCATTTACTAAAATCAATCAGCTGTATTTTCCTCCTGTAGCCATTGAATGCTGGTGGGAGGGAGAAGAGGAGAAGCTGGCTTTCAGATGGTGCAGAAGCAAAATACAGCAGATCAGTTCTAGTAAACACCACCCCTCCTGTCCAGGTATAAAATGAAGGCTGCACAGGCCCTTTGTAGCATGGGGAGCCACAGTATGGTCTAAATAATATGTCCAAGTTTCAGAACCCGGACTGTCTGGGTGAATCACGGACAGGTGGCAAGCGTAGTCTGAACAAGGACCTTCATGATAACGTCCATGGGTATTATTTTAATGAAAGATGCAAATTTAAAACTACTGAAAACTACTTTAGAAATCACTTTAACCCCTTCCCGCCCATCCCCAGTGTCCCTTTAACAGGGGCTGCCTAATCACATGTCCACTGTGATTGGCTGACGAACAATGTTAAAAAACTATAATAAAATATAACAACATAGAAAGGTGTACATTACAGCTGCTGTACACAAAGTGCTAATCACTAAAAATAATATGGTATAATTACAGCGCTTACAACTAGATAAAATACATTTTTAAAAAATCAATAATGTATGGTAACTAAATAATGTCAGTAAAGTCCCCAATTTACATAGTTACATAGTCAGTGAGGTTGAAAAAAGACACAAGTCTATCAAGTCCAACCTATGTGTGTGTTTTTATGTCAGTATTGCATTGTGTATCCCTCAATGTTGTGGTCCCTTAGGTGTGCATCTAATATTTTTTTTAAATTATCTATACTCCCAGCAGAAACCACTGCTTGTGGAAGAGAATTCCACATTCCCACTGCTCCTACCGTAAAGAAATCTCTACGCATCTTAAGGTTAAACCGCCTTTCCTCCATTCTCAGTGAATGGCCGCGTGTCTTTGTGTATTCCCTTGTGCTGAATAGTTTTGTCCCTATAGTGGGGTCACCAGTACAGCATTTGTACATTAAAATCATATCCCCTCTCAAGCATCTTTTCCCCAGAGAGAATAAGTTCAGTGCTTGTAATCTTTCCCCATAACTAAGGTCCTCCAATCCCTTAATTATCTTTGTTGCCCTTCTCTGTACCCTTTCCAATACCTGGACATCCTTCCTGAGGACTGGTGCCCAGAATTGGACGGCATACTCCAGGTGCGGCCTCACCAGAGATTTGTATAGTGGGAGAATTATTGATTTATCCCTGAAGTTAATGCCTTTCTTGATGCATGCCAACACTTTGTTAGCTTTGCTTGCAGCAGCTTGGCATGCCACTGCTGAACCTGTTCTCTACTAGGACCCCTAGGTCTTTTTCCATCCTAGATTCCCCCAGAGGCTCTCCCCCTAGTGAGTAGTTTGCGTTCATGTTCTTGGTACCCAAATGCATTATCTTACATTTTCTATGTTAAATCTCATTTGCTACTTGTCTGCCCACCCCATTAATTTATTCAGATCTTCTTGCAAGGTTTCCACATCATGTGGAGAATCTATTGCCCTGCTTAGCTTGGTATCATCTGCAAATATTGAGATTGAGCTGGTCACCCCATTCTCCAAATCATTTATGAATAAATTGAATAGTATTTCAATAAAGTGCTCTTGCTCTCTACTCTTCATAAAAGTGCAGTGGTGCTCCAAACTTCACTCTATGGTGTGACACACACCCCCTCTTGTATCCTTACTCACCAGAAATCATGGACACCCTGCTTATCAGTCTGGGGGTCAAATAGACTTTAATCTGGTGGCGGGCAATAGATGACATGAAAGGGATCTCTCCCCAACGTGATTCACCAAGACTCAAGATGTTCACCAAAATCAGAACAAGAAAGGGGACCAATAGTGAAGTATTGCAAAGCTGGATGATTTATTGTGCATAAAAATATTGTACTTACAGGACACCAATAAAATCAGGCATGTAGAAAGCATGTAATCTTATCCAGGAACGCTGTATCCAGCGTGCCACCGGAAGTAACATAGTTTGGACTCTGGACCGGAAATGTTAAATTTGTGAGGTTATTGAAGTCAATTGGCCCCCTTTTGGTGAACATCTTGAGTCTTGGTGAATCACGTTGGTGGGAGATCCCTTTCGGACCGTGTCATCTATTGCCCGCCACCAGATTAAAGTCTATTTGACCCCCAAACTGAAAAGCTGGCAAGCCATGATTTCTGGTGAGTAAGGATACAAGAGGGGGTGTGTGTCACATCACAGAGTGAAGTTTGGAGCACCACAGCACTTTTATAAAGACTGGAGCGCAAGACCACTTTATTTGGGACTTTATTGGTAATATTTAGTTATCATACATTTTTTAATTGTTTTTCATTTTATTTTATCACTGTGATTGGCTGTCACAGGGAGCCAGCTCCTTCACCTCCTGATCATCAGTGGAGACCAGAAGATGTCTATACCCGCTCGGCCACTGTGCCGGGAGCAAACAGTGAGTGATGTAGGACTACAAGCATCACAAGAAAAGACTTGGGGGCATTTTAGTAAATGAATGCAGCTTAAGTTAGGGTGACCAGACGTCCCTGGTTTCCGTCGACACTCCCCTGACTGAGTCTGTCCCCGGTTTTGACCCCGGATTGGATTTGAACAGAGGCCTGGGCAATTTCAAAGAAAGTCAGTGCAGAATTAAAACAAACATAACACACAATGTCCGCCAGTGCCTGCCGATAGTTCTGTACACAGGCAGAATGGCAGTCTGCCTATATAAACAAGGCAGATTGCCATTCTGTCAGTATGAAAGACATTGATCCTGTGCTCCTGAAAAGTAGGGACAGGGATCTATGCCTTCCCTTAGTAAAAGCACCTCCCCTACAGTGAGAAGACACTTGTCAGGCACATATTTAACCCTTTGATTGCCATAGATGATAACCCCTTCCTAGTATCATTAGTGCAGTGACAGTGCATATTTTTAGCACTGATCACAGTATTAGTGTCACTGGTTCCCAAAGTGTCAAAAGTGTCACTTAGTGTCCGATTTGTCCGCTGCAATATCGCAGTCCCGATATAAGCCGCTGATTGCCGCCATTACTAGTAAAGAAAAAATTTGTCCCCGGATTTCATTTTAAAAATCTGGTCACCTTAGCTTAAGTGATAGTGCCATCCTAGTTTTGTTGTACTGCCCACTGGAGCTAGCAATCTATATACAGAAGGGAAGAATAAGCAATGTCAATTCAGTTCAGCAGGTGTTTTATATCAAGTGAAAACAGGACATGGACATAAAACACGCAGCACACAATGCTGGCAGCTTGCGGTGTGTCATTGTTCTAACCAGGGACTGATAACAATCTCCCAGCCACACTGCTGCACACTCAGATAAACTCAGCCCAACTGGGGCTACTTCAGACCTAAACAGACCAATATTGTCCCCAGGAGAAGCCAATAATGACATTGGGTTTATAAATAACTCTGCACTTGCTGGGAAGTCTACTCTGCAAATACAGATATGAAATCTACGCTTGCCTGAAGACATCTGATCCTATGAACCAGCCAGAGATGACTTCTAAAACCATCCAAAAGCTGAACTCCATGTAGATATAAAAGACACAACGAATGCAGCTTTGTTTTCATTAATACATCTTTAAAGGGTGACTCCACTTGCATTGGAAAAACGCATAGCAAATAAAAAATAAATAAAAATAAAATAATAATATTGCATATATAATTGCTACACAAGCCATATTGTAATGTAATGCTATTAATCTCCCTGGCGGTATGATTATGTCAGATTTTTGCATTTCAAAGCGCTACATTGTTTTGCATAGAAATTTGGCGTTTTATATTGTAGGCCTGTAATTATTTGGAATAACTCACTTAAATCTGTCCAAACAAGAGTCTAGTAGACATCCCGGGTATGATAAAGTTTGAAATAATGAAATCATAAGTTGTAATATATATGAAAAAATGGATTATAACATAATAAATAACTATAATAATTTATCAAAAATAATAATACAATAATAATAAAATGTATTCAATAATATACTCAAGTCAAAAACACTGAAATTTGCTCAGTTGCAGAATTGTCGCTGTCGTCACTTTCAGTGTCTGATGACGAATTTTCCCAAGAATCAGTATCACTCAATTCAAAAAGTGATTCTTCTTTATTATCACTGTTTTCTAGCTGATTAAAAACCTCTTTTGACGTAGAGGGACACTTTTTTATGCCATGGACATTCTCAAGTTTCCAGGCAGAAAGAATAGCATATATAATATAAAAGTGCATGCAGGGCACTAGACAAAGCACTAGGGACAAAGAGGATGTGAAATGATTTGAAACATTAATGTAATCTTACAGATTACAGTGTACTGTATGTGTTGTGTGTGTTTCACTTTTTGAATTTGCAGCCAGGCGCCACCCCCATGCAACGCAACACTCACAGGAACGGAGCCCGGAACCCAGAGGCATCGGGCAAAAGATTCCGCCGGAGGACAACAGTGGGGGGACATCGCTGGATCCATGGGACAAGGTAAGTAACTTTGCCTAGATACTGTGATATGATCCCGAGTGTGGCTAGGGGTTAACGCTTTTGGTAATGAAAACTCACCCACTCGGGATAACCGCCAGGGAGGTTAAAATTCCTTTTCCGATTCAATCTGCAGTTGTTCACTGATTCTCCCAGTAGGCTTCACTAAAATACAAATACATTTTGGGCACCCCCTGCAATACGAAATTTTAATGAGATACTCCCCAAGGGTTAAATATTTCTAAAGGGATACAGACCCTGCAGCTTTTCTCATTAGAACACCAAGAATGCACCAGCTGATTAGAATCATTCCTTTAACAATCTATACATCATACCATGCACTCAAATAAAACATGTTATTTATTTTATTGACTTTGGTGAGCTGTGATCAAGGCGCTTGTATGCTGAAACGCGTCAGTGTTCCTGTATCTTATTTTGCACATGCCCTAATAAATATTTGCAAGTACTTTTGGAGTGCCGCCTCTTCTACATTATAATGTTGTTTATTTACTTACAGACAGATTTTTCAAAAATTTAAGAAAAAATTATATTATATATAAAACAAACTAAAAAATAATCACATTTTCCCAAAGCCATATCAGCAAGATCTTTATCCTTTTGCTTTATATTTAAATGCAATATTTAATTATACTGGCTCTTTTATATAGTATAAAGAGATAAGGAAGCTAAGGTCGACCTTTAGTGCAAAGCTTCTGTAGCTTGACTGCCTGATCCAGCACTTATACAACTATTGTGATTACTTGATCCAGAATTTACTATACAGCTATTGTGATTTGACTATTCTCTATTAAGCTGCTCATACGCAGTTGTAAAAAGATCTAACAGATTCCTCCATCCACGCTATACAGTCCAAATACATGACTCTCCCGTTGAGGCTATTGCGTTCTGACAGCTGGCACCAGTGGCCATCAAAGGATATTAGGTGGGAGAGTGGTGACAGGACTACTTTTGGCTGGTTCATCAGGACCTGGCTAAAATGTGCATAGTGTATGGCCATATTTATGCTGATAAAATCTTGCATCAGCGGAAGGAGAAGCAATTTGGAGAAGAAACACTTGGTGAAGCTGATGAGACCCAGAAGTGGGTCCCACCAGGCTGTTGAGCATACTCTGCTTGCTGCACGCCATCATGGGATCATGGTGAAGATTTGCAAATTCTAGCCTCATATTGGAACTGGATGCTTAAGAATAAAGTGCTGAATATATAAATTAGACATTATGCTGGAATAATAAATTGGCATCATTTAATACCACAATTGCTAACTCCGCCATGGCCAGTCCCAAGCCCGTGCTGCGAAAGAAGGAGGGTTCCATGGGGAAGGCGTCGGTCCACCCTGTGATGATTGTTGGTTTGATGCACACCAATGTTTGGCTACAACTAATTGGGGACAGTGAAAGACACTTTGTGTGCTTGAACCTTAGGGCTGGTCAATCGGTTTAAGAAAATAAAAATCAATATTGCTGAGAAAGCTGCCAGTTTATATTGTATTAAGGGTCTAATATAATTAAATAGTGCATTATTCAGGCTAGTACCCATACTGCTTGCATACTGCCTTTGTTTTTGGCATCTGCATCCACCCGAACTGTATGCAGGCAGACTATAGAGGTGAATGCAGATGCAGCAGCTGTACGGACACAGCAGCTTGCCAAAATTTGACAGCCGTGCAGGAGGGGAAAGGTCTGAATGGCTTTGAGAAATAGGCAGTATGTTTTAGAAAGTTTTATTATGTGCAAAAAAGGTAATTTATTGTTTGCAAAATCCAGCTGGTAGTGAATAAATAACAAAATCACTGCTTTGTTTGAACTCATGCTATGATGCAGCATTTGTTAAAGGTGTAATAGAGTATATTCTATGGAGGTATGAATGTATCAATTTTAGATACAAACTGCTCTACAAAGGGTTGTTCAGCTTGTCCACTATTAAGAGGGTGATTCTAAGCTAAAAACAAGAAAGAATAAAGCAGAAGTTTGGATTTTATAGAGGGAGGGGGGATACTGGTTCCCCTTTTCTCTCCCTGTATTATGGTTTCTCATCATGTTGAGCAAGACAAACGCATTCTTTTTTTTGTCTGAAACATTCAAATCATTTTCTGCAGCAAACCAGATTCTTGCTTCATCTCAACCACAATACATAAAGAGGCACACTCTATAGCCTTATTCATCCTTACGTTTCATAAATCCGTTTAAACAAGAGAAAAACTGATTTTCACTTCCCCTCAATCCTGCATTTCGCAATGTGCAATAGAACAAAAATCACTCTATTTTCCTGTAACAGTCTTTAGAGGACAAAAAGTTGTTCTTTTTTTTTGCACTCTTAACTGCTTTTCTGAGTTTGAGAAAAATAATTTCAGAGAAGTACATAAATGTGTTTATGTGGTTGATTTACAACTGGAGCAGAGTGTGTTCACTTTGCAACGTGAATTTTCACTTGGTGAATCTATGCTTATTTTAATTATCCAATATTTTTTTTCTTGAGCATGATTGGGTATTCCTTGCAAAGTAAATTATTACTTAGCTTCACCTATTTGGTCCTCTAGTAAATCAACTCCTATTGTAATTGATGTATGACGAATGGTATTGATAAGAAGCTACAATGACAATTATTAATAATTTTATTGTTATAAATTATTGGGCTTTAGCTGTTCATAATAACACATATTTATTTTATAATTTTGCATCAGAAGTAAACATGCAAATACATAAATCATGTTCATTAAGTGGAAAATGGTTGATATATTAACAGGTCGCTTTTAACAGTTGTTGTTTCAAACAGCGAATGTAAGAAGTTGATCTACTAAATCAGTAAATTGGTCAGTGTGCTTAGTAAATACGGTGAAGTTGTTTTAAAGTCAAGCACCCAATAATGCAGGAAAAAAAATCTTTTGTTATTTCCCTTGTGCATGATTGAATAGTTTACGTTCACCTTAATACCTAAGCGTGGTAAACATCCACTTTACAAAGCAAACCGTCTCTACTGCTTTATTAAATTAGTCCCACTGATATCATCATTTTCTTTTCAGTGCGGATTCCCGTGGAGAGACTTTGATGCTCAATCTCTGTAAGTTGTCACTCCAAACATTCACCAGACAGTTGTCACCCTGCAGATTTGCAAATACTGCCATTTGCCCTCTACACCCAGGACATTACATTTTATACTATATGTTTATAACTACTGCAAACAGTGGGAGAAAATGCCAATGAATAGGGTCAGATTTAGGCTTATACCTATATTGGACTTTTTTTTTTCTTTTTTTTACTGGGCCCCTCAGAAACATGGAGATATTATACTGCATATAAATATATTTAAAAAATACATATATTACATAGCTGTAAAGCTATGAGATAGTGCATTCATTTATTATAGTATAAATAATTTTGTGTATTAATATTTGGCGTAGTAATTCATTTAACTAATTGTATATTCTAGATTATATTTTACATTTAAAATGTTTACCTATCAATTTACAAGTGACTATCTCCACATATAACTCTAAGCATTTATCTGTAACACCAAAATTGTGAACCCTGTACTAGGTCAGAGTTAGTCACATGAACCACTAAAAATAAAAAGCTCATTCTTACAGGTTTATATTCCAGAAGAGGCATGGATAGATAGGGAGGGGTTCATTTACAAAAAAAATTAGAAGATATTCACTTAATTTAGTGAATAAAGTGCGGCTGTGCTCACTTTGAAAAAAAAACAGGATTTTAAGTTGCATGTAATTGGATGATTGAAGTTAATAGCTCTACACTACACTTACTTTGCTTCATTAACATTTTGTTCTCTTTTAGTACAGCAATCCCACCAAATAAGGAACTTATATCAGCGTTATGCAACTTAAGACTCTGTGCAAGTTATGTGTTTATCAGCATGAAGGTTTATACTTTTAATATGAAAAAAATAAGTTTTTCAGCACAGGGGCTGTCGAATTCATACATAATTATTAACTTCATTGTGTTCTCATTTTGTAGTGTGTTTCTGTACTTAGAAATCTAACATGGAGCTGGTAATCATTTGTTTAAAATTAACTTTTGAGGCTAGGCATGTTGTAAATATTCATATGTAGCATGGTGGGATCCCCTTTGAACATTAAAAAAAAAAAACATTTCTAATTTTCTAATGTTATTTGGGAGCATAAACTTTCATCAGGGAGGAAGGTAAGATTTTAGAGAATATCACTATTAGACACATAGGGAATAATCTGCTAGAGGAGCTGACCTTGGCCATACACTGCTTGCATTACGACTTGTTGGCCACACACTGCTCGAGTTTCTAAAGATTAAAGATTCAAGCAGTGTATGGTCCTGCTTAATTCAACAAATTTGGTGATTATCAACGGAGCCTGTCAGATGCAGCCACTGTTTAGATATAATAACAGCCTTAACAGGCCCCATCGGCTGTCAAAAAACAATAGCCTAGAAAGGATGATTCATTCATCTGCTCTGTTAACATGAATGGAGAAATCTTTTGGATTGCTTTCATTCAGCCTGTGGGCTGAATGAAAGAAATCTATTAGGCCTCATTTATATGTGCAGCTGAGGGGTGGTAAAAATTGGTGGTTAATCCCTCGTTTCTACTGTCCCAATCCCCCCACCTCCCCCAACCCCACGACTGCCAAGCCACAAGTTACAATGCTGAGCAGCCATGATAAGTACACATTGGGGTTGATTTACTAAAAGCAAATAGACTGTGCACTCTGCAAGAGTAGTTGCTCCAGAGCTTAGTAAATGAGCAGAAGCTCTGCTGACTTCCATCATCCAATCATGTGCAAGTAAAATAGCTGTTTGCTTTTAATTTTCCCTGCACCTGATTGGGTATTCTTTGCAAAATGAAGCTTTACTTCATTTACTAAATTCTGCAGCAACTGCACTTTTCAAAGTGCACAGCCTATTTGCCTTTAGTAAATCATTCCCATTGCCTCAGTCGCAGTGCACTATAATTTATACAATGTGTCGCATTTGGCAGATGGAACTAATGCCAAGCGCAGCTCATTCAACAAATCGGGACTTCGCAGCAACCATATGTAATGCACTCATTTGCAGCATGATGCAGCAGCCTTTTAATGGTTACAACAGGTATTGCAAAGTGAATATATACTTTAAATATTCAATCAGCTTCTAACTACAGCTTGTTCAGTTAAGCTTTGACAAAAAAAAATGGAAGCTGATTGGTTTCTGTGCAGAGCTGCACCAGATTTTGCACTCTTCAGTTTTAGTAAATCAACCTTACAAGTGATTAGATGATTTAAGTGAACTCAGCTATGTGATCATTTTCTACAGCTAGGGGTCAATTTGCTAAAAGAGTAAAGGCTGTTCACTTAGCAAAGAGAATATTCACTTAGCTTAGTAAGTAGGGCGATGCTGTTTTTACTTCAGTCATACAACCACACATCCTATTTTTTTTAAATATATTTTCGAAAAATTCTGTTAATCTTTTAAAAGTTTAACTTTCAATAAAAAATACCTAGTGATTCTGAAATTTGAGGATCATTCAAGCGTTTCCTGGTTTAGGGTGACAACCAATGGCGGCCAGTCCATAAGGGGCACAGGGGTGCAATCTCCATGCGCCAGCCCCTACTCTCCATGCGGGGCATCAGACGCATGGATTTCTATGATTTTTTTTTTAAGCACATGATTAGAGCCTGAGGTTTTAATTGACTTCAAAAAAGTTGGGCTCTGGGTGCAATGCACCCACTTGTGACATCAGCGAATGTTGATTCACTATTGTCTTCCTGCTTCAACTCCCTCCCAGAGGAGAAGCCGGGAGAAGCCGATGAAGCCATCAGCAACCTGGATGGGGTAAGTGTGGGGCTGGTGGGTGAGCAAGCGGGCAGGCGGGCGAGCGGGCGGGTGGCGTGGGGTTTGTTTGCCACCCTCCAAAAAATGGCGCACCAGCCGCCACTGGTGACAACTGTCTCCCATTTTGCTCCTATGTTGTCACCCTTCACAGGCACCCCTGGTGTAAACTACAAGCGTATGTGCTGCACACATTGCACAGGCACAGTCATCCATTGTCACTATCAGGAAGCCAGTCCAGAGCAAAGATGTTCAGCTGAGCCTGACCCAGAAATGAGTGCATATAGTGAGGAAGGATATCAGTGAAAAAGATGAAACAGTATATTATAAAACCTAGCAATTGTTTAGGATACACCATGCTTTAGAAAACTAAATGTCACCCAGTTATTGTTTAGATCTACTGGTTTAGTTGTTCTCTGTATAGTGATGCTAGGTCAATGAAACTTTGCCCCTTGACATTGCCAGGAGTGTGCCATCATCTTACCTGGGCATCGGTAAGCCCCAACATGGCTGCCAACTGCTTCCTGTCTGGCTTGGTGACGTATTTTTGCACTTCGAACCTTTTCTCCAGCCCCTTCCTTTGGAGATTGGAGAAGACAGCCCTGTATAGGAAGGAGTGATATACGTGAGTAAAGACCCAGTCCGAGTCGACTTGTAGAAACGAGACCTGACCGAAGGACTATCACTGTTACCTACTGACACGGACAC
>BLSH010067664.1:591941-620034 GCA_018402905.1 Glandirana rugosa | reverse complement strand
TCCCTCTGTTCTCTTTCAATTTATCTCTCCCTCTCTCTCTCTCTCTCTCCCTCTTTTCTATTTCACAGATCTCCCTGCTCTGTCTCACAAGCAGTCTCCTGTCTAGAACACAATTATGAAGATTCCTGCCCTCCATTCTCCTTATGCCCCAGCCTTGTCTATTGTGCTCCTCCACTGACATCATGTAAACATGGGTCCCCCCAGAAACAAAACAGTCATTAATCCTCCTGGTTAATTGCACCTTAATAGAAGCTCTGTCCAAACATGGGCATCTTCTCAGATGAAAATCTAATAAATGACTTTCCAAGCTTTGCCTGCACTCCTGTCCTCCCCAACCAAGGTTGCCTTTTGTAAGAAAATCATCATTTCACACAACTTATTAAAAGCTTCCTGATGTGTGTGACCCATCCCAGCCCTGCTCACTATTTGTTTACATAACTGAGATTATCCAGCAAAAGGGGGAAAGATTCTTATAGGCAATCTATAGGGGGAAATGTGATCAGAGCCTCAGTGCACCAAGAGGCATTAAACACAGCGATTGCATGACTAATTATCGCATCAATTATCTCAGCTCATTAATGATGACTCAACCCATCCACATTCCTCATTCAATGGAAGTTATTATAAACACTCTGTGCCGGAGAAGATGCCTATACCCCATATATTAATAATTATAATAATATAATATTATTAATTACAATATATTACACTTAACTGTGCTATAAATTTAGCTGCCCCATATCTGACAAATAATGGATTGAAGTAATCAATGGCTTGAGAATCCAAAAAGTAAATATTATTATAATAAATATGCTTTGCTTTAAATTGTATTATTTTCCCAATCTGAACTATTGAACTTGTGGTCATTTTAGTATCATCATTAATAGTATTATCAGTTTATGCCTGGGTACTGATTGTGATAATGCCAGCATTGGAATATTTCTATTGATCATAATGATCACCGATGCAATTTCTTTTATTTCGTTTAGTTATTTGTGAACACAAAGGAGTTGACCTAATAGAGGAATAGAGGCTGCAAAGTGAATGTAAAGAAAAAGGGAAAAACATGTTATTTTCTGCAAGCACATGGATGGATGTTTATAGTGAACCTTATTTACTAACTTTCATTTTAGTAAGTGACCAGCTTAGTAAGTAAGTCGTTAGTAAGTCGCCCCAATGTATCTTTATTCGGCCTTACCGTTTAGACCACCCGAAATACAATGGCAATTTGTTATTTTGCTGAGTGTTTAAGGAGAAAACACTTTCTATAAAATACATCACACATGATGGTTTTTAGGGGTAACATAATATTCATCAATGAGCAATAAACGGTCTATTTAGCGAAGATTTCACACATTTTCTAATATAATGTTACATTGAAAATATAAGGGATCTGGATGCTAGCTGCATAGGTGAAGACACTGATAAAGTTGACAATAAAAGTTGTCTTGTAGACTTGCACCCAGACATAAATCGTTTTGTGTTCACCTGATTACAGAAACATATAGAAAATCCAAGGAGAGTTGCTCTATTTATTTAGCATATGCACCGTTATACAATTATAGATCCGTGCAACTACACATCCTAGCTTCTGTGTCCTGGGTTCTATCTGCTAGGTCAGGCTGGGCTTTGTAGTTCCACTCCTACATCAACTGCTTCTAGAAAGAAGCATATTTTACACTTTGTGAAGCTTTATACGCCTACAAATTTAAGCTCAAATATTGTAAATTAATGGAAATAAATAGTAATTCGGTATTGTATAGGACAGTCTGGAAGAAGAATGCTTGTGGATGTGGAAAATCATTATAAAGCGGTGCGGGCAGACGGTATGGAGAGCCACACCTGCGCGATGTGCAAACATTGATCTCTGTCGCCACCTAGAGGTAGACTTGCTAACAGGCGAAGATTAAGTAGCAGCAAAACAGGTGAGTTATGGTATACAGCATACAGTATTGGAGATTTACTAAAACTGGAGAGTGCAAAATCTGGCGCAGCTCTGCATGATAGCCAATCAGCTTCTGGGTTATTTTCGTCAAAGCCTAATTGAACAATCACTGAGCACTGAACTTATTCTCTCTGGAGAAGAGACACTTGAGAGGGGATATGATTTCAATGTACAAATACTGTACTGGTGACCCCACAATAGGGACAAAAGTATTCAGCACAAGGGGATACACAAAGACATGCGGACATTCACTAAAAACAGAAGAAAGGTAGTTTAACTTTAAAATGCATAGAGGTTTCTTTACGGTAAGAGCAGGGAGGATGTGGAATTCTCTTCCACAAGCAGTAGTTTCTGCTGGGAGTATAGATAATTTCAAAAAACTATTAGATGCACACCTAAGGGACCACAACATCAGGGGATATACAATATAATACTGACATAAAAAACACACACATGGGTTGGACTTGATGGACTTGTGTCTTTTTTCAACCTCACTGACTATGTAACTATGTAACAAGCTGAAGTTGGAAGCTAATTGGCTTCCATGAACAGCTGCACCAGATTTTGCACTCTCCAGTTTTAGTAAATCAACCCCAATTATTTTCTCAATTCCCTTGCACCTGATTAGATGTTTAAAGTATATATTCATTTTGCAACACCTGTTGTAACCAATAAAAGGCTGCTGCATTGTGCTGCCTGTGTTCTTGAGTGCATTACATATGGTTGCAGCACAGTCCCACTTTGTTGAATGAGCTGCTCTTGGCATTACTTCCACCTGCCAATTGCATTGTGTACTAATAATGGTTATTATTACCTTTTGGTTGCAAAGCCAATTTGCTACACAAAGGGGTGGATTTATTCAAATCGGAGAGTGCAAAATCTGATGCAGCTGTGCTTGGTAGCCAATCAGCTTCTAACTTCAGCTTGTTCAGTTAAACTATGGCAATTAAACCTGAAAGCTGATTGGTTTCTATGCAGAACTGCACCAGATTTTGCACCTTCCTGGTTTAGTAAATTAACCACAAAGACTCCTGTGCACCTCTGTATTGTTATAATAGAACCAGAGAGGGCTTTATTTTATTTTTTCACTATTTGTATATGTTTAGTGCAAATGAACTGGATTGTATTATTAAAGTATAAATAAAGGCAAAACCTTTTTTTAAGTTTTGGATAGAGTTGGGAGGGCTTAGAACACATGTCAAGCTTTTACTGCTGTCTGTGTCGCCCTTTCTATTCGTCCGGTTTACCATACAGAGCCCAGAGTGAAAATCCCACCAAATTTTGGGTTGTCACCCGAACAGGAATGGAGAGGAAATCTTGCAATGGGTGCACTAGTTCTGATGACTTTGGATTCCCTCACTTTGGAAGGATTTCCTCTCACTTCCTATTCTGGCTATGGGACAAAAAGTTAAGGGACATATCTACAACGGGACATAGATGATCTATTAAAAATTGAGAAAATGTTTTGCGTTTCGTTCTACTTTAAATTGATAGTGCAATTTTTGATGTAAATAACTAAAAAGACATACACAGATGAAATACATTTGTGGGATCTACCATGAGTGCTAAAATATTTGCTATTCTGTTTAGTGAGCCTTGTGGTTAAGAATCCCCTGTCTGACAGAGCAGCCAGAATGCTGATATTACTTTCCACAATAATAAAGATTGATCATTCCAGCATATGATTGGACAACATAATGAAGAAGAATCTGCTTTCTTCTACTGAGCAGCACAGTTGGGATCAATTAGCTTATAGTGCTGCTCCAGCATTGACTTGGGAGTATTAAAGCCAAAGCATCAGCCTTACTGCCAGGCGGCTAGCATTTTCAGAAAAGGCCATCAATGGAGGCATTTTATATTTCTCTAATAGCAAGCTTCCCTTAAGACAATAAATCCGAGAAGAAGCTCTGAAATATCGTTTTCTACAAAACAATCCTTGAGGTAACCCACAGTGTTTTGTCACATGACAAAATGCCTAGGCATTGGGCTATGCAATCTTTCCTGATGGATTATCAGAATTTAGAATGCTGATGCTTCCCTCCTGTAAGGCAGAATGGCTCACTGAGGCTGTTAGCCTGATCTTATCTGAATAACAGTTTCCATTAGCAGTGTGCCTGTCTCCTGCACATATTGCTGCCAGCCATTAAGGATGCCACGCCAATTTTTCAGTAACAGCATCACTGATGTATCCCTCACTGTTATTTTAATAGTAGCAATGCATTGTCAACTGATTTTTTTCTGTTTGATAAAAAAAGATCAGCTGGTTTTTCTTTTAGATTGGCCACTAAAAAAAAACAGTAGATGTGGCATATGTACAAAACTGGAGGAAGAAAGCAGAAATTTCCATCTGTGACAATAAAACACTCAATATCACAAAGGGAGGACTTCCAGCTTGTTGGAAAGTACCCCAAATTAGGCTCAAACCTTCTATTTACAGTATGTAGAAGGATGCAACCTATTGTGTTTATATCACTGTCACCATCTGACCAATATCAGGCATTGGAACACAGATCCCTGTGATATGAACCTGCCAAAAAGCACTGGGAAAAACCTGTTGAATATAGCTGAGAGGAAGAGCAAATTGAAAAGACACTATGGGGTTGATTTACTAAAGGCACACAGACTGTGCACTTTGCAAAGTGCAGTTGCTCCAGAGCTTAGTAAATGAGGTAAAGCTTCACTTTGCAAAGAATACCCAATCACATGCATGGAAAAGAAAAAAATACAAAACTGCATTTTTTTCTTGCACATGATTGGATGATGGAAGTCAGCAAAGCTCCTCCTCATTTACTAAGATCTGAAGCAACTGCTCCTGCAGAGTGCAACTGCACTTGCACAGTATATTTGCCTTTAGTAAATCAACTCCTCTGACTGTAGGGAGATTGCAATGTTTTTGGAAAAAAGGTTGCAGTTTAATTTCAGCCAAATTATCTCTAGTTTGTTTTGTGAGAAGAAAATTGAATATTGTGTGTAACCCCATAGAGGATCATTCTGTTCTTTTCTAGTCATGTCTGGCACTGATCACCTGAACAGGAAGTGCAGAGAAATATCCATAATGGAGACATAGACAACAATAAAATCCTGACAGAGGATTTAAACTTTCCTCACTCTATGAGAAAATGTGTTTTCTTCCTGCTGTCCCCTTTGGGGGATTTCCCTACACTTCGTGTTCTCTCTGATACCTGTTCAGCAGACAGGAAATATGGAGAAACCGCACAAATGGCAACAGACAGCAATAAAAAGCTCTCAACAGGTGTTCTGTCAAAATAGCCAATGTATCAAGGTCTCCAAGTACGTCAATTCCGGTTACTGTAAACCGTCCATAATTGGAGATTTCGACTACTTGATGTTTTGACACAACACCGGGAACCGTATACACTGCAGTACATGAAGACTTGGCTGTTCTGATACAACAGCGGGTAACAAGTAAAAAGCTGTCGCCGTCGCGTAGGCGGCCATTTTGTTGGTTAGTATCGGACCGGACTAACAATATCCGCTCATAATTCCTTGTACTGCAGTGTATACGGATCGTGGTGTTGTGTCAAAACAGCAAGTCATCGAAATCTCCAATTACAGACGGTTTACAGTAACCGGAAGTGGTGTGATTGAAGAGCTTGACGAATTGGCTACTTTGACAGAACACCGGCACCCAGAGTGACCACAGTCATTACCCCTTCATTCAAAGTACAAAGCCCTGATGAAGGGGGACTCCAAGAATCCCCAAAAAGTGTTTTATGTTCTCCTTTTTGGCATGTTCCTCCTTGCACAATCAGTCCCTAATCAGGAAGGGAGATGACCTCCAGCCACCACTCCTAGAGATCTGATTGAAGACACCCACTTCTTCTGCAAAAAGCTGGCAGAGATTTTAGCTCCTCCTCACTCTACCCAAAACTATTTATTTACATTGTATCTCAAGCAGGGCTGGTGCAAGGATTTTTGACACCCTAGGTGAAACTTCATTTTGCCGCCCCCCTTTGGCTCTGCCCCTGACTCCACCCCCTTTGCCCTGTCAAATGTATACGATGGAGGTGGCGGAGGTAGAGATTTTTGCAGAGCCTCTCTACCCATTTCTTTAGTCGTGGTCCACAGGCCTGCACCCGTGCCCCTGGATCCGCCTCATTTTACCACCCTGGGGTGCTGCCAGCCCTGGCTCTCCAGTGACATGAGTGATTGATGCTGAGCAGTGATGGATCAACAGCGGATGGGCGCCCCTTGTGGCAGTGGCGCCCTAGGCGGCCGCCTACTCCGCCTAGTGGTAGAGCCGGCCCTGATCTCAAGGCAAAACTTTAGAGCCCAAGTTCATAAATTTAAAAATACCCTTGCAGTGACACCCCCCCCCCCCCCCTCCTTACTGCAAGGGGTACAAATGTTTGTTAACTCCAGGGGGTGTAAGATGTTACATTTACCTTACTCCTCCCTACATCAAGCTCCAGCACTGACCTCTGCTCCGGCTTGTGGGCAGTTCCTCACCGTCTTCATGTGCACGGCAGGGCAATTGGCCCCACTTTGTACTTGATGACTTCATTGTGCAACCTCAGCCCAGAGCATCTTATAGAAGAGACTGCAGGGGACTGGACGGGGAACCTGCCGGAGCAAGGACTGAGATAATTATTACACCTTATTGCACATCTCCTAGAGTTAACCCTTTATTCTTTACACCTTTCAGTATGGGGTGGTGGGTGAGAATGCTGGGTAGGTTTTTTTTTTTTGTAATTTCCAGAGTTGGACTTTTAAGTTTTGAATAGATAGAGAAACCCTTGTCAGATTTTCTTTTTTTCTTACTACATATGTCCAAATGGGGAGATGGCCATTCACTTTTTGTCCCATAGATGCAACAAAAAGTGCAAGTATATCTCTCCAAAGTGAAGGGAAATCCCATCTCAGACACTTGTCACTGGGATAAGTATCCCTGTTGAAAAATTCCTCTTGTCTTTTGTTTTGGTGACAACTGGAAAAGTTTGGATGTCTTATTACTTTCTAACAATGGTGGCCTGGACATATAGAAAGGGTCAATAATAAAGTAATGATAACAATTAAACTCTGATAGAGTTTTCAACATTTCTGCACTATCCTATCAAAATGGCATTAGATCATCCTTTCTCAAGCTTTTCAACACAGAGCAACCCATGAAATAATGTTCTGATCTCAAGGAACCCATGCTAAAAAGGGCTATATCTAAAACTCGTGATACATTAATGTGATGGTCATTGAGAAGAATGCTCCTTACACTTGTGGTTATTGGGAAGAATTACCCCTTACAGATAAGTGAAAAGATCAATGGTGGCAGTGGGAACTTATCTGAGAGGTAAACATTGCTCATAGCTCAAGGAACCCCCAGGAACCTCTGGAGGAACCCTTGGGTTTTACGGAACCCTGGTTGAGAAACCCTGCATTAGATGAACAAATTAATTAATTTGTCTTCATTCAGTTTTGTTAAATAGATGCATGTTTGTTGTTTGAGAGTCAATATTAATACTCATTACAGAGGTTACAAAAAAACAGGGTAAAATTTATTTAAAAAGAAGGATTAAAAATACTCACAAAGATACAACGAAAACACGCATGAAGCCCCCAACATGGGGCGGGTGGCATGAGAGCTACACCAGCGAACATGTTTCGAAGGCCATGCCTTCTTCCTCAGAGCTCTGAGGAAGAAGGCATGGCCTTCGAAACATGTTAGCTGGTGTAGCTCTCACGACCTTTTCATCACGGTCCAGGACTCTCGCCAAGATAGGTCCACCCGCCCCATTTTGGGGGCTTCATGTGTTTTTTCGTCGTATGTTGAGGAAGAAGGCATGGCCTTTGAAACATGTTAGCTGGTGTAGCTCTCACGTCCTTTTCATCACGGTCCAGGACCCTCGCCAAGATAGGTCCAGCCGCCCCATGTTGGGGGCTTCATGCATGTTTTCGTCATATGTTTGTGAGTATTTTTAATCCTTCTTTTTAAATAAATTTTACCCTGGGATAATGCACTAGGCCAATGCGCCTTCTTTTTCTTCTATTACAAAGTCCCAATACTTTTGACAATATAGTGTTGTAGTGCTGCCCCCTTGAGGGTCGCATGATAATTCAATTCCCCCTTGGTTTCCCTGACTCATGTGCGTATAAAGGCAAGCGTCCCAATACTGTTGGTTTTATATATATATATATATATATATATATATATATATATATATATAAATATATATATATATATATATTTTTTTTTTTTTTTATTTAAAATGATGTATACACTGTCTAAATCTGTAAAGAATTATGTCTCACATGGAACATGCTTGCTTTAACATGCAATTTAAATGTACCATATGCTAGAATGCCACAATTAAAACTAACAATCAAGTTTCACCTAATTAAAAAAAAAAAAAGATTTTCGTGGAACGGCGTTGCCAGACTTACACTCAGAGGCGTTTCACGCCAGCAAGCATGCAGATCACACGGCTGGCGCGATTTGTTCCCGCTCACATACTTATAGAGCACATACAGCACCAGATGGGATGGATTTTATTGGATTTAATATACAGGCCCATCTCTCTCCCTCTCTCTCTGATTCACTTTCCCCTGTAGTCAGCTGATGAAGTGCTTAAGCACTCAGCTCGAAAAGCGCCAAGTCCAGCAGGCGCGCGCTGCAAAGAATCGAGGGCTGTGTTCCGTCTTGCAATGCCTATTTTTACACCTTCTGTTTTTTCCTAGTTTGACGTTATTAATCACCGTTCCGCCAAAGAGCCATTGTTTAGCTCTCGAAGAAGAATGTTGTTATATTGACTGTTTGTGCGTCAGTCCACCTCTCGCTGGAAGACTATTTGGATGAAATTGGAGATAATTTCCATTAAGAGAACAAGCATTATTATTCCCTCATGCCAGATTGAAAAGTGAGCCAAGAGGACTATTTTTGACTTTGGTTCACCTCAGGAAGGAACTTTCTCGACTTTAATGGGATTTCGTTATTGTTGCATTCGCCTTCTGTTTGACAGCATGCCAAGGGGATCTGAAAATTGTTTAGAGAACGGCATAAAATATCACAGAGCACAAAGCAGTTTGCCGTAGCACATTCCTTTATGATGTTTATCCTGAAAAAAAAAAAAAAGTTATATATTGTTCTTGGCTGAAAATACATTAGTCACAGGCTCACAAACATGTGCTTTTTCTTGTTGTGTTTAAAGCCCCTTGCCAGCTACAGTCAATTGCTTGCTCCAGCAATTAATCAGAGCCCAGCTTTTATAGATCTATATGTATTTTTTAATTGTTTGGGGATTTTTTTTTTCCTCTGGTTCTCAGACCGTGCTCCAAAGCTGGTTTATGTTTTCTCATACACATGTCCTTGGCTCAGATGTTATGTATTGTGGCCTTCATAAGCAGGGATGTTGGAAAGCTATTATATTAAAGTCAGAGGTCATATTGAACATTTTGAGAACATGTAATTGTTTTTGTTTTTTTTAAGGCCACCAACATTGTCTCATATCTCAGCGACAAAATGTCCATGCTTTGTTTCTTAAAGCGGAATCTACAGCTGTCCCCGGCAGTACTTCTTTTCCACCAGTAGATGCCCTCAGTCTTCCAGGGTGAATGACAGCCAGCATCATTCAACCCACTTCCTCTGAGCCCAGGCTATGATGGACAGCCCTAGACCAAAGGTTTCCAGTCTTCCCTGATAACAAGCTAACTGAGAAAAAAGGAATACAGTCTGGAAAAAAAAAGCCATCATCCCTAGGTTTTGGAATAAACAACAGGAAAGACCCTCCTAGGGGGATTTTAAAGGCCCAAAATTACACGTATTAACAAATATATAAAAGTACTAGAGAGTAAAGGCACAATTACATTTTTATTTTACAAATTTGTTTAAAAGAAGACAATTTATTGGCTGGTATAATGGTTTGATCACCCAAAATCAAAGTGCACAATGTTCTACATATACTGTACCGTTAATGTCACGAATTATACAGTGAAAGATGCATACAGAATACATTGACGTGTTTCAGAAAAGAGTTATTTTTTTCAGGGATACATGATGGTAGAACATAATCAATTTTCATTTCATCATTTAAAAATAAAGCATACAAATATATATAAGCAACCAAAACCATTACAGTTTACAAAATTGTTACAGGCAACCATTTTATCTATTGCACTTACGCTATTCAGGGAGAAAACACTTGTACATCAGCCAAAATAGTTAAAAACCAGCAGTAGCATCCATCCAAACAGCAGGGGGACAGCACACCCAAACGCCCATATAGGGAGGTCAAAAAGAGAACTACTGAAGGGCACACTAGTGGCAGCCACCATAAGTCCCAGTAATCCTGATAGAAAAAAGAGGAAAGAAAAAAAAAATAATACAAAGGAAACTATATAATATATAATATGAAAGTTCTGAATGAGAATGAACTTTTTATATTATATAGTTTCCTTTGTATTATTTTTCAACTATTCTGTAGTGTTCTATATAATATACATAGGCATGTGCACAGAGTGTGCCAGATGTGCCTGGGCACACCCTAATCACCTTGTGTGTATTAGCATTATCACTCTGTGTGCAGGCGGGGGATGGGAAGATCTCACTCTTATCGACTCTCGTCATAGGAGAAGAGCTTACACACTTCCCTTTCACTGTGCCGGCAGGAAGATCAATGTGCCGGGGTCATATGTATGTAGACAAACACACATGCATGTGTGTTTGAGCTTTGGGGTGCATACCCTAATGCAATAGGCTGCGCACACCTATGATAATGTAATATAATATACTGTATGTTTACAAAGGCTCACATGAAACAACAAGACAGCAAAAATAAATTATGATATATTAGAACAGAAATATTGGGTCCTGAAAAATTACCGGACAATATGTACGAATCACCTGAAATAGGGCTTGATTTTTTTTTGGTGTTAAATAGAGTAGGGAATTGCAGTAATCCATCTTTTGCTGTTTGTGTCCTATTTAAGAGATTTCCCTGCACTGCCTGCAGCAGAAAGTGAGAGGAAGTCTCAACTAAATTAAGGAAATTTGCCACTTGGACAGTTGTCACTGCAACAGGTGTACCAGTTTCAAGATTTGCCCTACTTCATGTTCTAGGAACAACTCTATAATTTCAAATTTCTCATCACTTTCTGCCTTAGTGACAGTGGTCGCCAAGCCAGATAACAGGAAGCAAAATAGACCATAATAAAAGCCTGGAACCTGTATGACTTAGGCACTGGATTCAACTCATCAGTGATTAATGACTAAAGAAGGTCAGTTGAGTTCATAAGGAAGATAATGGCTCCAGTGAGGATGCCCTGAGATGGTACCTCTTATCTTGGGGAGCCAAAGTTTGGAATCTACGTATACAAAGTCTGTGGAGGGTGCCAGACCAAAGAACTAAGAGTCCAAAATCTTTTATCACTTGTGCAGGGCCGGCGCTACCAATAGGCAAGGTAGGCGCAGGCCTAGAGCGCACATTATTATTATTATAATACAGGATGTATATAGCGCCAACAGTTTACGCAGCACTTTACAATGTAAAGGGAGACAATACGGTTACAATACAATAAAATACAAGAGGATTAAGATGGCCCTGCTCAGAAGAGCTTACAATCTAATAGGGTGGGGCAGGTAGTACAAAAGATTCTAGGTTGAGACAGGTTGAGGTAGAGAGTTCCAGAGGATGGGAGAGGTTCTGGAGAAATCCTGGAGACGAGCATGGGAGGAGGAGATGAGGGAGCTTGAGAGTAGGAGGTCTTGGGAGGAGCGGAGAGGACGGTTTGTGTGATATTTGGAGACAATATTGATGATGTAGCTCAGGGCAGAGTTGTGAATGGCTTTGTATGTTGTGGTTAGTATTTTGAATTTAATTCTCTGGGCGATTGGGAGCCAGTGTAAGGATTGGAGAAGAGGGGTAGCAGACACTGAGCGGTTGGTAAGGTGGATAATTCTGGCAGCAGCGTTCATGATCGACTGAAGAGAGGATAGCCTATGGAGAGGTAGGCCAATGAGAAGGGAGTTTCTATAGTCAAGGTGAGAGATAACAAGGGAGTGAATGAGGAGCTTGGTGGTTTCATTAGGGCATATTTTAGAGATGTTACGGAGGGCTGAAAGGACAGGTCAGAGTATAGGATTACACCTAGTACCCTGGCATGAGGGGAGGAATTGATGGTTGCATCATTGATTTTGATGGAGAAGCCATGGAGGGGGCACAGGCAGGGGGGAATATTATCAGCTCAGTTTTAGAGAGATTTAGTTTAAGGAAGTGGTGTGACATCCATGCTGATATGTCAGTTAGCAAGTTAGTAACGTGAGAGGAGACTGAGGGAGTGAGGTGAGGAGTAGACAGATAGATTTGGGTGTCATCGGCATATAAGTGGTATTGGAAGCCGTGGGCGGTTATCAAGTGACCAAGGGAGGAGTTGTAGATAGAGAAGAGAAGGGGTCCAAGAACAGAGCCTTGGGGGACCCAGACATAAAGGGGCAATGGAGAGGAGGAGACAGAATTGTAGGTAACACTGAAGGAGCGCTGTGATAGGTAGGAGGAGAACCAGGATAGAGCAAAATCTCTGAGGCCAAGGGAATGGAGTATATTGAGATGGAGCGGGTGGTCAACAGTATCAAAGGCCACAGAGAGGTCAAGCAGTAGGAGTATGTAGTAGTGGCCATTGGTTTTAGCAGTTAGTAGTTTTAGTAAGGCAGTTTCTGTGGAATGTTGCGAGCGAAAGCCAGATGGTAAGTGGTCAATAAGGTTATTTTCACTGAGGTAAGAGCTAAGACGGTTGTAGACTAAGCGTTCTAGAAGTTTAGAGGTGAATGGGAGCAATAAGATAGGTCTTAAGTTGTTCAGGTTGGTGGGGTCCAGTGAGGGCTTTTTAAGTATGGGAGTGATCTGCGCATGTTCTAGAGGCGAGGGGTAGGTACCATTAGAGAGGGAGAGATTGAGGATGTGAGTGAGGGAGCATAGGATAGATAGGAATGTGACCGTAGTAGTTGTGAGGGAACAGGATCCAGGGGACAATTGGTTAGGTGGGCATCTGCAAGAAGTTCTGTAATCTCTTCAGTAGTAGCCAGTTCAAAGGAGGAGAGTGTTGACTGTGCTGTTAGGCAAAGTATGTTGGATGAGGAAGATGTACGCACAGTGGCGGTGTCCTCACGTGTTGCATCAATCTTGTCTTTGAGGTGATTGGCGATCTCCTGGGCAGTGAGTGAGTTAGTGGGTAGAGGGGGACGAAGCAGAGAGTTAAAGGTTAATAAGAGCCGACGGGGACTGGATGACAAGGTATTAATAAGAGAGACAAAGTAGGCTTTGTTTGGCAGCATGGAGGCAGGAATTGTATTTTAGAAGGGCAGATTTATATAGGGTGAAGTCCTGCAGGCATTTGGTTTTGCGCCACAGTCGCTCAAGATCACGGCAATGTCTCTTGAGATTTCTAGTGTTGTCAGTTTGCCAGGGTTGTAACAGTCGGGGCCTGATTCTGCGTGTAGTTAGAGGAACAAGTGCATCCAGTGATAATGAGAGTGAACTGTTGTAGACAGAGGTGGCCAGCTCAGGACAGGACAGGGGAGAGATTTTGTTATATAGGTGGTCAGTAGCAGAATAGAGAAGAGAAGGATTAAAGTGGTGCAGTTTCCTACAAGTAATCGTTTGCTGCTTGGAGGGATGGGTGATTGGAGGCAAGGATACAGTGAAACTGATGAGGTTGTGATCAGAGAGAGGAAAGGGGGTGTTGGTGAGGTTGCCAGGAGTGCAGAGATGGAAGAATGCAAGGTCAAGGGTATTACCACTGGAGTGAGTGGAAGCGTGTGTCCATTGGGTTAGGTCAAAAGATGAGGTTAACTTGAAAAGTTGAGCTGTAGCTGGGCTGTCAACATTGACAGGAATGTTGAAGTCACTAAGAATGATTGTGGGTATTTCAGAGGAGAGAAAGTAGGGTAGCCAGGCACCGATGTCATCAAAAAAGTGCAATACTGGTCCAGGAAGTCGATAGATTGCTGCAATCCTCAGAGAAATGGGAGAAAACAGACGAATACAGTGCACCTCGAAAGAATAGAGGGATAGAGAGGATGGGATAGGAAGAACTTGAAAGATGCATCAGTCGGGGGCCGGCGCCGCTCTCCCGGCCGTCCGTTGATTCTGCCTCTATGCTCACTAGCCTTGATGTCGGACAGTGCTGCACCAGACTGCTGTAGGCAGAAGTCCTGCTCCTGTCGATTGTATGACCTCCTGTGTGGATCAGCCAACCATGCTGCTGGGATTGTAACCACACATCCAAAGCTGCAAAGGGAATCAAGCTGCAGGCATTCTCACCATGGGAAACCAGCTCAACTAACCCTGCTGAAGAGACGGGTAACAATGGGCAGTGTGTAAGCATGGTGAGCCCGCAATCTCCCCTGTGCTTGTGTCCTACAATAGAGCGGGAAATAGATGTCAGCTGTTTGTGAAGAGGGAGGAGTTGGAGGAGGCTCCATGGGCCTGATGTCGGCACAGGTGTCACCCCAGAGCCTGGTCCGCTACCTGCAGATAAAGTGAGCTGTATATATATATATATATATATATATATATTACCCTAGCCTGTGTATATATTACTCTAGCCTGTGTATATACTGCAGACGACTCCAGCACGGATCTCAATTTCTGGGTGGACGTCCATGGACGTCCTCCCATGCACGAGCCGCTGCGCGCCCCCTGCTGGCCGTGTGCAGCGCGCTCTGTGATCACCGAGTCCACGGGACTCGGCTGATCACAGATCGGAGTAAGGGGCGGTCCCTCCCCCTTACTACGTGATCAGCTGTCAGCCAATGACAGCTGATCACATGATGAAAACAGAAGCCGTTGATTGTTTTTTTTTTCCCCTCACGTTGACAGCGTGAGGGGAAAAAGAAGCCGATCACCGGCTTCTGTCAGAGGGACATCTGTGCACACCAGAGCCATCTGTCAGTACCCACCAGAGCCACCTACCAGTGCCCACAGTGCCACCTACCAGTGCCCACAGTGCCACCTACCTTTACCCACCAGTGCCACCTACCTTTGCCCACTAGTGTAACAAATTAGTGCCACCAATCAGTGCTGCATATCTGCATCACCCACCAGTGCCCATCAGTGCCACCCATCAGTGTCCATAAGTGCCACCCATCAGTGCCACCTGTCAGTGCAGCTTATCAGTGCCCTTCAGTGGCGCTTATCAGTGCCCTTCAGTGCCGCTTATCAGTGAGCTTCAGTGCCACCCATCAGTGCCAAACATCAGTACCATCCATCAGTGCCACCCATTAGTGCCGCCTCATCGGTGCTTATCAGTGCCATCTATCAATGCCCATTAGTGCCGCCTTATCAGTGCCCATTAGTGCCGCCTTATCAGTGCCCATCAGTGCAGCCTATCAGTGCTCATCAGTGCAGCCTATCAGTGCCCATCAGTGCAGCTTATCAGTGCCCATCACTGCAGCTTATCAGTGCCCATCAGTGCAGCCTCATCAGCGCACATCAATGAAGGAAAAAAATTACCTGTTTTCAAAATTTATATAAAAAAACTAAGAAACAGGTTTTCTTTTTCAAATTTTTTGGTCTTGTTTTGTTTTTTTTAGCAAAAAATAAAAAACCCAGCAGTGATTAAATACCCCCAAAAGAAATCTCTATTTATGGGAAAAAAATTATAAAAATTTCATTTGGGTACAGTGTCGCACGACCGCGCAATTGTCATTCAAAATGTGAGAGCGCTGAAAGCTGAAAATTGGTCTGGGCAGGAGGGGGGTTTAAGTGCCCAGTAAGCAAGTGGTTAATCACCATATATCATTATTTGGAAGCTAAACAGTGAAGAGAGCTCATGTGCGGCAGATGCTACAGCTTCATTACGCCTGGGCACTCTTTGCTGTATTACATAAGTTAATTGTGGTAACTTTGCCATTTTGAGTCCTCCCAACTACATACATTTATTTAGCCCCACAGAAGGGGGACATTTTTGAACTGCCCAAACCATGTCTTTCATTATTTTCTTGTTGTGAATAAACACCAATTTAAATTTTAAAAAATCTTTGGACTCTTAGTTCATTGGTCTGTCTCTCTCAACAGACTTTTTATACAGTAATAATAACCTGGCAGAGGGTTTTATCATCCTCTACTCAATCCAAAACTATGGTAAAATCTTTTGAAAAACATTTATATAATTTAATAAAATCTCTCATACACTGGGCAGTGTTATTTCTGGAGGAGTTACAGGGACCCTATCACCTTGCCCACAAAGGGCAAAGTGACAGAGCCCCCCAATTATTCACTCAGGTCCAGCAACCAATCTCTGTATGGGCAAGGTGACAACAAATAAATACATATTTGGCATTCTGGTCCATTCACTTAGAGTCAAAAACCATGATGTGTAGATTATCAAGATCATTACATCTCTGACTATCCTACCTGTTCTTCTGGCTTAATGGTGAGCTTGACCACACTGACTCCTTTTCTTCTTCTTCTTATAAAGAAGTCCCTCAGTAGTAGGTTTTGCACTCCACAGCCAATGACTAATATTTCAAAGCAGTTATGAAACACATGAGATGAACACCAAAAACATCTGGACACAATCAGATTTTATGATGGGTTTTTTTTTCTTGCAGGACACAAACACCCAAATAAATTCTCACAAAACAAGGGTAATGTCAAATCAAATTCCCAACAAAACAGAAATGAATAATGACCGCCTTTTCATTTTATTGTTTTGGAACTGTGTGATGTTGATGGGAAGAAACAAGCAAACAATTATTAACTGGAGTTTTGGGGTCACTGAAAAACAGCCAAGCATTTTCCAAATACCTAAATAGTGTTATGCATAAATTCAACAAAACTGCTTATTAAGGAATGTTCAGACATCTGTGCCTGTGTATTGATGAACAAGTGAGTGGTAAAAGGCCATAATTCACTTCCTGTAATGTAGGATTATTTGGTGCCCGACTGAGTATAGCCATAGGTACAATTTCCTAGCCCTTAGCTAGCCAGCAAAGAGGATCAATGGGGCATATAAGACCAACAATACATTTACCTTATTCCTCTCTAGGAAGTTTCTAGATTAGCCTTTCTCAAGCTTTTAATGATAGAGCAACCTTTGAAATAATTTTCAAGTCACAAGGACCCCCAGCTTAAAGCGGAGTTCCGCCCACTTAATTTTTTTTTTTCTTCTTGCATCCCCTTAGCTTATATACATAAGATCAATAAAGGTATTGCTTTATTTAATTCTGATTAGTATCTATTGGTTTTTGTGACTTACTTTGCTGAATTCTGTGCCCCTGTGCTTTTCCATTTTGATTGTGGGCATCTGAAGCCTATTCGCACCTTCTTCCTGGATAAGGTGCATGCTGGGTAACCAGCATGCACCTCTCAATCTCGTGCATGCGCAGTGAATCCACGGGTGTGGTGCTGATAGTTTATCTCATCCACTGACTCCTGGGTAATGATGACTCACATCTCCCAGGAGCCCAGGCGAGGCAGGAAGTGATGCAGTGTGCTGCGGACCAGGAAGTGGAAGATTACAGGGACCACATATCATCAGGGCACTTAGGGTGAGTATAATTTTTTTTTCAGCAAATGTGATTCATATGGATTACAGGACTTGAAAAATGTAAAGATGTTTTTGTGGGTGGAACTCCGCTTTAAATTAGGTAACCAGAGTCAGCAGGAAGAATGTCATTTACATTGATGATTAGTGGACAGGGTGCAACCCATACAGACAACTAAAAAGATTATTGGTGTGAAGTTGCAGGCACTGTCAGGAGAGAGGTCAATCAGCCACAGTTCAGGGGGGGGGGGGATTTTACACTCTCCTGACCCCTACTGTTCATTACATATTCAGAACCTTCACTTTCTGTGTGTGATGTACTCCTAAACCCAGCAGTGACTGTAGCACTCTCACTCTATGCATTGCATACTCCTAATCCCTGCACTCTGCCTTACAGGCTTCTGCACTACATTGTACTGCTGCTTCTCATCAAAGTGTTCATTGTCTCACCAATTGATGGTTGCTAAGCAGACCGTGACTATGTTAATGAAGTTCTTCTTTAACCACTTCCGCTCTGGAAGGTTTACCCCCCTTCATGACCAGGCCATTTTTTGCGATACGGCACTGCTTTAATTTAACTGACAATTGTGTGATTGTGCGACGTTGTACCCAAATAAAATTTATGTCCTTTTTTTCCCCCCACAAATAGAGCTTTCTTTTGGTGGTATTTGATCACCTCTGCGGTTTTTATTTTTTGCGCTATAAACAAAAAAATAGCGACAATTTTGAAAAAAAATCAACAATATTTTTTACTTTCTGCTATAAAACATATCCAATAAAAAATGGAAAAAATCAAAATGAAGGCCAATATGTATTCTGCTACATATTTTTGGTAAAAAAAATCCCAAGAAGCGTATATTGATTGGTTTGCGCAAAGGTTATAGCGTCTACAAACTATGGGATAGATTTACAGAAGTTTTATTTATTTCATTTTTTTTACTAGTAATGGTGGAGATCATCAACTTATAGCAGGACTGCAAAATTGCGGCGGCCAAATTAGACACTAAGTGACACTTCTTGTGATCAGTGCTAAAAATATGCACAGTCACTGTACTAGTCCCTGGCAGGGAAGGAGTTAACATCAGGGGAGATCAAAGGGTTAAATGTGTTCCTAGGGAGTGATTACTAGCTATGGGGAAGTGCTTTTACTATGAGAAGGCAGAGATCCGTGTTCCTGGTTAGCAGAAACACCTGATCACTACCTCCCCTTCTCACAGAATGGCGATCTGCCTTGTTTACACTGCTTCTTTCTGGAACGATCAATCACAGTGGGAACGGGTCGCCGGCGGCACGCGTGCGCACTCCAAACCCGAAAGTGCAAAATTACAGCAGAGCCTCCCTATATATACAGTATACGGTCGGCAAGCCGTTAGAGGAAGGCTCAGACAAAGTGTAAGCTCTCTAATTTCAGAGTGTACAAAACCATATATAATTGCAGTATTTCATTTTTTAAATTATTGTTTTGTGGTTTATATGTGTCTGTAAGATTCTTAATTGTGGCACAGCAATCAAAGCATAAGGAGGCTCTGGGGGCAGTGTGTACTGTGGGAGAATTTAATTTGGAATAATTACCACTTTGTGTTTAATTTTTTTTCTTTCTAATTTTAATATTAAGCCAAATGTATTATTTATCATCATTTGACCTCGCCCATTCTTTATTACACGTGCTGTGGGTCAGTTTCTTCCTTAAGTGTCTCTCATTTTCAACTTCAAAAGTTGGGAGGTAAAGTGCCAAGTAAATTAGACAGGTGTGAAAAATGCTGTAAAGTAAGAATGCTTTAAAATATATATATATTTTAATTATTTGTTATAAAATTCAAAGTGGGCGAACAGAAAAAAATCTAAATCAAATCAATATTTGGTGTGACTTCCCCCTTGGTTTCAAACCAGCATCAATTCTTACACTTGCATACTTTGTCAGGGATTTTGTAGGATTAGAGGCAGGTGTATGATTAACCAATTATACCAAGCAGGAGCTAATGATCATCAATATAATACTTAGGTCGAAACACAGTTATTAACTGAAACAGAAACAGCTATGTGGGAGGCTTAAAACTAGGTGAGGAACAGCCAAACTCTGCTACTAAGGTGAGGTTATGGAAGACAGTTTCATGTCACAGGTTGTACACCATGGCAAGCCTGAGCACAGACACAAGGTAGTTATCAGGGGCAGCCTGTCCATTAAGTACGCACTCACGCCGCCTCCCCTTTCCATCGCCGCCACCACCCCCTATTCATGCGTCCAGCCCCTTTCAGGACGACAGGCGCATGAATTACAGTGGTGGGGGTGTTTTTTTTTAAGCACCTGATTAGAGCCAGAGGCTCTAATAGGGTTCAAAATAGGATGGGCTCCGGACGCAGTGCATTGCACTCGGAGCCCACCCAGGTGTGTTAGAATAGCGAATTAATATTCGCTATTCTAACACGGAATCGCCTCTCTGCCAATCAGGAAGCGCGGGTGTGAGACGCGTTTCCCGATTGGCCGAAAGGGGAAGCGTTGTGATTGGCCACCGAGGGAAAGGAGGAGACGGAAAGCCGCCAAGCAGGGGAATGAGCTACCCACTTATGATGCCCGCGGGGAGAGCCAGGGAAGCCGCCCATGGTTGACGTAAGTGCACCGACCGACTGACCGACCCGACCGGGGGGAGGGGACAGCGGATTGCACTGTTTGCCACCTTCCAGCTGCTACTGGTAGTTACATTGCATCAGCAAGGTCTCTTTAAGGCAAAATTTCAAAGCAGACTGGGGTTTCAAGCTCTGTTGAAGAAGCACAAAGAAACAGGCAATGTTGAGGACCGTAGTTGCAATGGTCAGCCAAGGAAACTTAAAGGGGTTGCAAACCTTCAAGGTTTTTCACTTTAATACATTCTATGCATTCTATGGAACCCTCGTTGAGAAACACTGAGGTATGTGTTCCATCACAGGAAAGACGCTTTGCCGCCATATATGTACATCATATGGTTGGCAAGCTGTTAAAATGGAACACGAGACTCCGTTGCCACCTGAAGTAAACAGAAAAAAAAACAGTTCCTGCTAAATGAAGACTTAAGAGCTACCTTCCATTTATCTGGTCCCTTTGAAGCACTACTGCTGCCAAAAAACTGCTTTTATCCTACACAGTTCTGGTTGTGTCAGAAGCACTGTGTGCTGTAGTTCTATCTGTTTGCCCCTACATCCCTAAAGAGAAAAAGAAGGTCACTATAGAAGCAAATTACTTTAGGCGTTGATAGTGTTCCATTAAATTGCAATGACACATGAGATAAAGAATTGCTTAACTATAAAGGCAAAAAGAAAAGTCACAACTAAATAATTTAAACATATGTTTTAAAGCCTTATTGCAGCAAAAACGTATATATATATTTAATTTTCGAAAGACTAAGAGTCCCACTTCTTTATTTTATAAATTCTGCTCAGTTGGAGTCATTCTTACCATGAGACACGGTGAGAATCATGGCTAATTTGGCACCTTCTGAAGTGGCCATACCTGCCAACTTTCTGAGGGTCAACGTATGCAGGTAAAGAGCACTTCCCCTTCCATGCCCCCAGTTATGGAGACTTTGAAGAATCTTTCCTCCCCAGTCTGAATGTCCAATGTTCACTCCTTTCATTCATTGGATTTCAGTATTTTTAATAATGGAGGATCAGCATCACATGTGGGCAGTATTGTGCAGAGTATTGAAATAATGCCTGGAAGCTTCTTGTATACAGCAATACACTTTACTATTCATAGGGAATGGCATATGACATATCTTACAGGAACTTAATAACAAACAAGTAACCACAGAGGATAAACTGTATTTCCTCTCATATCATAGAATGCATGGACTATACACTATAATACTACAGCACCACCTGCTGGCATAGACAGCAATAATACATATAGTATATATAGTCAGTTTATAAGCAACTTTTCTGTTGTACTTCTCCAGCACCCCTTCTCAACAGCATGTGCTTTGTCAAATTATATTCAGCTTCTTCTGGAAATAACCATGACGTTCCCTCGACAAAGGCTTGGTGAGTGCATCAGCAGTAGTCTCCTCTGATGGGCAGTATTGAATGTCAATAACACCTTGTTCTTGATTGTCCCTCAGTAGGTGATACTTGACGTTGATGTGTTTGGTCCTTTCTGATTGCGTAAGCTTTATACATCTCTGGTTGTCTTCAAAAATGGGAGTGGGTTTTGACAAGTCTCTCCCAATGTACACGAAAAGTTGACAAATCCATATTGCTTCTTGACAAGCGTGTGCTGCTGCAATGTACTCCGCTTCAGTTGAAGATAGAACAACAGTTGCTTGCTTTTGACTAGACCAACCTATGGTTCCTTCCCCATACTGGAAGATGAATCCACTTGTGGATTTGCAGTCTGTGCAGTCCCCGGCCCAATCAGCATCCACATATCTAGTTTTGGATTTGATGCTGCTGGTAACCATAACTTCATCTGAATTGTTCCCTTGAGGTACTGCATCACTCACTGCGTTCCAGTCACACTAACAAGGAGCTGAGACTTTCCTGCATGTCTGGTCTTGTCACAGTGGCAACATATAGCAGCTTACCGATTGCTCTGCAATACATGTCATTGTTGGGTAGCAAGTTTTCTGCTTCATTGCTCTTTTGATAGCCTGGTTCCATAGGAGTTTTCACTTTCTTTGCATCTTGCATATGGAATTGTTCCAAGATTTCTGAGATTTTCTGAGACTGGCTAAGAAGATAACTTCCACCTTCTTCTCTCTCTATTTGGATTCCCAGATAGTAGCTAATGTTCCCAAGCTCTTTGATTTCAAAATGTTCTTTTCGCTTGTGAACTATCTGATTGTAATCCCCTTCTTGTTCAAACCAAATTATAATGTCAACCACATAGATAAGAATGTATATCCATCTGTCTTCTTGATTCTTGGAGTAGAGACAGGGGTTTGCTTTACTTCTTGAGAATCCCTGTCTGGTAAGTACTTTGTTCACTTTCTCATTCCACATCCTTGCAGATTGTTTAAGACCGTAGATGCTCTTCTGACGTTTACACACAAGGTTATCTCTTTGCTCAAACCCTGGTGGTCGCTCCATGTAGAGATCTTCCTTAATGTCTCCATATAGGAAAGCAGTTTTAAAGTCTAGGTGTTCCACTTGCATGCCCTTCCCGGCTGCAACGCTAAGAAGCGCTCTGATGGTGGAGTATTTTACGAGGGGAGCAAATGTTTCATCATAATCTTCACCAAATTTCTGGGAGTAACCCTTGGTAACTAGTCTGGCTTTGTATTTGCGTCTGACTTTACTTTGAAAGTCCACTTACTTCCTATAACTTTGCATGTAATTTAGGTATTGTGAGTTCCACCTCTTGTTCTGATTCCTGCACAGGTTCGCTTTGGTCGACCCTTTCCTCTGGCTTGCCTGGCATATTCACTTCACAGCTTTCAGAGATCAGTGTTACTGGTGATGGGCTTTCATAAAAATAAACACTATGGCTTATTGACACTTTGTCAGTCTTTGGGTGTAGGATTCTGTAATTCTTAGTTTGCTCGCTGTAGCCTACTAGAGTGCCCTCTATGGCTCTGTTCTCCAGCTTGGATCGCTTTTCACTTGGAATCTAGGTATATGCTTTACATCCAAGCACTCTGTTGTGCCCAATGCTAGGCTTTGATCCATGCCACATTTTGAATGGAGTACTTTTAATGGCTTTTGAGGGTAGTCTGTTCTGTAGGTAGGTTGCAGTCATGACTGCTTCTTCCCAGTACTTGTGAGGTAGGTTGGCATCTGACAACATGCATCTGGCCATTTCTATAAGAGTGTGATTTTTCCTCTCTGCTAAACCGTTTTGTTCAGGAGTGTATGGTGCGGTTGTCTGGTGTACTATTCCATGTCTCTTCAGGTATGAGGCCACTTCTTTGCTTATGTATTCTCCCCCATTGTCGGTGTGTATTATTCCTGGTTTGCTTTGGAATTTGTTGCTAGACATGGCAACGAACTCTTGAAGTTTCTCTGATGTTTCATTCTTGTGTTTCATCAGATAGGTAGTTGTGTACCTGGAATAATCATCAATGAAAGTCAGTAGATATCTGTTTCTATCTGACATGGGAGTTTTCATTGGACCGCATACATTACTGTGCATGAGCTGCAGCCTGCGGGTGGTGGGTAGTTTTTCTTTGAGAAGCCTGTGGAAGGGGAGCACATGTGGCTTTTGCTTCAATACAGCACTTGCATTTCATGAACACTTTGTAAGGCTCTATTGTCAAATCTTCTGATAAGCCTCTCTTTATAATGTTCTGTATAGCTTTTGGACTTCTGTGCCCCAGCCGTCTGTGCCATAAGTGAATACATTTGCTGTGCATATCATTAAAGACTATATTGGCTTGCTGGTCTGTGGTGATGAGCCTGTATAGGTGATCATCCAGTTTTCCTTTATTAGGAATTGCTAATTATTGCAAATTGTGCATTCATCACTCTGGAACTTAACTGTGAGACCATTGTTTGCAAGACTTTTCACTGATAGAAGGCTGCCTTCTAGTTCTGGAACATACAGCACTTTCTTTACAAGTATACTGCGCTCACCTTGTGGTGTAATGCAGTTCAGGAAGCCTTTGCTGTTGTACTTCTCCAAAAGGCAGTACATGGACAATCTGCATGCAAGCAGCTGCAGCTGGCTAGTCTGCCACTAGGTGGCTCAGCCATAAAATAGTATGATAAAAGGAAAAGTTCCAAGCAAGTGATAGCTCCACTTTTAGATAAGTCCTTCCTGTAGTGATGTCATGGGTGAGTCATGTTCCTTATATAAGCCAAGTGGGGAGGAGCCTTAGAGCAGATGGGACATGGGAGCCAAGCACCCCATATTGTCCTATGCAGATATAGTCAGCAGGGCCAAGGCCCTACTCAGTCCCAAGAGAGGTGTGCAGTGCTCAGTAGAAGCAACTGCAGCAGTCCTGCCTTTGAAACAACTAAAGGAGAGTTGTGAACTGGATGTCTAAAGCCTAATGGACAATTCAGGAGCCTCTGAGAGAGTACCAATGACTGGGATCAGGAGGGCAACTACAGGGAGCATACTTGCTGGCTGGGTAGACCTATGGAGTGAGAATTGAAGGGAGAGACTGTCTGAGGAAAGATAGCCGTTTTAGTAATGCATATGCTTTCACATGTGACTGCTTCAGACTATCCACTAAATGTGATTGACAATGTACTGTCAAGGGACTCAGGAATGTATGTCGATGTGATGTGACTGTTTTGTGTCATTTTCCACATACCGCCAGTAAAGTGCAGCAACTTTATATGAGTGTGGGCATTCCTTCCTTTGGGGATATGAGGGTCAACACCTGGGAATGCCATGTGGAGGCCTCTGGCATGGAGCGAGGTACAATATGTCAGAGGGTATAGCCTCAGCAGTAGGATTCATTTTCTAGAAAGGACAGGAGCAGGGCAGAGCCTGTGTGCCAACATCCAGCTAATCACAGAGCCCCTCTTACCTGCATGCTGATAAAGTCTGTCTAGGAACTCCATTCCTCCAGATTGACATCCACCCATCAAGGTGTTCTGATATTTGAATAACTCTTCCCAAGAGCCAGCCCACTGCTTTCATCAGGGCTCATGGCTTTTTAGAGAAGTATTGAAGCGGGTGCTGTCATGATCTGCCTGCATTGCATAGAGAAGCGCAGAGTCCTAGTGATGACGTCACTGTATCTAAAATGAAATATTCAATGGAAACAGGAAGGTTTTATTTAGTAACATCATTATTATGTTGAGGGAGGAACCAGGGAAGGTAAATAAAAGCAGATTAAAGGATAAGTTCACCTGTTGACAAAAAACAATAAATGCACATTTTTTTGCAGGTAAAAAAAATGTGCATTTATTATTTTTTGTTGCAGGAGCCAGGAAAGCATTGCACCAGCGATCGATACCTGTCAGTTTATTTGCTTGCTTGTACCTCGTATGAGGAAGCCGATACACATCGTTGACTGGAAGAATCGATAAACTACCACAGCGCTCACAGCTAAGGCTGTTGGGACTTGTAGTTTTCCATTCACAGAACATTGTGAACAAGTGACGCGGCCGGCTCAATTTAAAAATTGTGACGGCTAGTGGGGGGAGAAGATCTTCCCGCTAGCTGTTGGAGCGGGAGCCAGTCCTTTCATAACATGTTACATGTTACACCGTGATTATGGGTGTAACATGTTATGAAAGATAAACTTATCCTTTAAAGTTCATATTTAACCACTTGCCGCCGGCCTCGCATAGAAAAACGGAGACAATGTGGCTCCACTGTGCAAATTGCTGTCTATAAACGGCAATTCACGCAGCCGCAGTTTGCACAGAGAACACATTTAACCCCTTGATCGCCGCCTACAGCTTAACCCCTTCCCTGCCAGTGACATTTACATAGTAATCAGTGGCTATTTTTAGATCTGATCGCTGTATAAATGTCAATGGTCCCAAAAAAGTGTCAAAAATGTCCGATCTGTCCGCCACAATATCGCAACCCTGATACAAATCGCAGATCGCATACCAGTTAAAAAGTATATAATTAAAAATGGCATAAATCAATTCTCATAGTTTGTAGACGCGATAACTTTTGCGTAACCCAATCAATAAACGCCTATTGCGATTTTATTTATCAAAAATATGTAGAAGAATACATATCGGCCTAAACTGAGGAATACATTTGTTTTTTTATATTTTTGGATATTTATTATAGCAAAAAGTAACAAAAAAATAGTTTTTCTTTTCAAAATTGTCGTTGTTTGTTTGTTTATAGCGCAAAAAATAAAAACCGCAGAGGCAAATACCACCAAAAGAAAGCTCCATTTTTGGGAAAAAAGGACGTCAATTTTGTTTGGGTACAGCATATCAGGTCCGCGCAGTTGTCAGTTAAAGCGACGCAGTGCTGTATCGCAAAAAGTGCTCTGGTCAGGAAGGGGGCAAATCCTTCCGGGGCTGAAGTAGTTAAACTTATGAATGCTTTTTTCACTACTACTTTTCCAATATGTTGGCTCTTGCATATAGCAAATACAAAAATGTAGAGGTTAGATGAAAGTTTTAAAGTGGTTGTAAACCTCAGTCATGGAATTTGAGCAAAGCACATATATCTGTAGTGTTTACTTATCCCTCTCCAAAGCTCTAAGCGTTGTTTCTCTCTAGTGCTTCATTCCTCTGTTATCAGCATGAGCCACTTCTGTGAAGTTTTCCTGACACATGAGATACATTTTTGTCAGGAGGGAGGAGGAAGGAGAACTCAGCAGACAGCTTGTCTATTCAGAACAGTTCTTCTGCCTATGTGGAGGGGCTGTGTGCCTTTCCTCCAATCAGCTCTCACACAGTGTAATTGCAGTTTCCCCGACATTCCCTATGTGTTGCTGATAGATGAAGAAAGATTTTTAACACAATCTTCACTTTGGAAGGGGTGTAGAAAGCTGAAAATAGCAGATATACATGTAAAACCTATGTAGGAGGCTTTGTTTAATCTCTGTGTATCATCTGAGGCTGTTCACTTCACTGGGTATATGAGAGGTTTTACAACCACTTTAGGTAATATAATGCATTTGGTAGTAAAAAATATTCTTTGTAGAGACCAAAAAGAGGGATATCTGAGTGGAGGAAAGAGGGACAGATGGATATGGTTCCAAAAGAGAGACAGTTGGCAGTAGACATGTGCAGAGCGAAAAAAATAGTTTAGTTTCGTTTTGCTTCGATTCGTTTAAATCATTTTCGGAATTTGTTTCATTTATTCTTTTTTTAATCGATTCGAAAAGTATTTTGAATCAATTCCAAATAGTTTTCGAATTCGAAAAGTTTTCAAATTTGAATAGTTTTCAAATTCAAATCGTTTTCCAATTTCCAAGGAGAATGGGATGGAGTGGAAAGTGGAGGAATAGAATGGAAAAAGAGGAGAATATAACAGAAAATGAAAGAATATGATGTGGTGAGTGGAACAGAGCTGTTTGACTCTGTTGTATTATATTCTTTTGTTTGCTGTTATATTCTTTTCTAGTCTATTGTTTTTTTTCTGTTCTATTCCTTTGTTTTCTATTCTATTTTGTTCTCTTTGGAAATTGGAAAACTATTCAAATTTGTGGACTTTTCGAATTCGAATTTGAAAACTATTCGAATTCAAAAAGTGTTCAAAAAGAATTCGAAGATGATTCGAATTTGAATTTTGTCTGAATTTTTTCTGTTATTTCTGATTTGTTTAAATGCAGTACTATTGTAAACGAATATTCGTCCAAATTTTAATTCGGAACAAAACAAACCACACATGTCTAGTTGGCAGCTATGAGGGTGGCAGTAAATGATTTTTCCACTTGCATCCCTTTGCCTCAATAGCTTCCTCAATCGGCCTGTTCTTATTCACACTGAGAGAAGGTAATATAGACATCATGTCACTTGACAATTAGAAAGGGAGTGTGGCCTTTAATTGATAGTGGAGGAATTGGAGTCTTGTGATTCTTTCAATTCTTGACGTTCTAATTCTGGAAGATTATCTTCAATCAAGGCTTCAGTTCTCAGCTGTCCCTGGGACTTAGTTACAAATTAGACAAATGGGCACTGTAGAAGAGGATCAAATTATGAGTGTAGCTTGGAAGGTCACCATGCTGCAAACCGTATTAAACTAGGAGAAGATGTCACGGGTAAACAGATTAAACATTGATTCAGGGTCCCTGTCGACTCTTGACTTCGGAACTA
>BLSH010067664.1:562821-580556 GCA_018402905.1 Glandirana rugosa | reverse complement strand
CACTTGCCCTAGTTTGAAGATGATTTTAGAACAGTTATATGGCTTCTACCGTTAATTAATACTTTTCAGACACAGTTTGAAGATGATCCACATTCACCTCCATTTTTGCTTTTTTTATGTTTTTATTTTTTTAAAAATATTTACAGTTATTTCCCTGTCCCCATTTTTTTGTAGGGCACTTGCCCTACCCTTACCCCCATTTTACTTCCTTTTGCAGCCCTCTGGGGCTTTCCAGGACTTTGTTACAGCCATTTTTGTGCCTAAAAGTTCGGGTCCCCATTGATTTCAATGGGGTTCGTTGTCCGTGCGATCGTTCGGGTTCCGTCCGGACCCGGACCCGGACTTTGTCCCGAAGTTCGGACGGACCAGCAGAACCCGAACTTCCAGGTGTTCGCTCAACTCTAGTCATAATCTGTTCCAGATCCATTTGTCTGCCTAACAAGTAATATGAGAAAGTAACATTGGATTCCCATATCTTTAGGACTGCATTCTAATGAGATCCGATACAGATATCTCAGGCTACCATAATAAGACCTGTAATGAAATCATCTGACCTCCTAGCATATACATTTAAAAATCCACATACTCCATTTACAGGCTTGTAGTATACAATTTACAGTATATTAAGGGTATTGGATCTGTAAGCCTCCCATGGCCTTTAGGAGGACTTATTGCTCTCCCTATTTCTTATAATATGGAGAGTGTAATAGATGACTCTGGAACACAAAAAGGTGGGTAGGAACAGCCAACCCTCCCATGTGAACAGGAGTTGGCACAGGGAGGTCTCACTGTTGGAGTGCCTATGATATATGGGAACATAGCTCCCAACTGTCCCTGATTTTGAGGGACTGTCCCTGATTTGGAGCAATGTCCCTCTGTCTCTCCTTCCTCCTCATTTTCCCTCATTTTGGTCTGATCTATATAGTTGTATGTAAAATGCACTTTTTATCTTTCAAAAAGTGTTTCCCAGTGCTAAACCAATTTCCAAATGGCTGCATTTGCAAATTTAAAAAGCCAATATAAAGGAATAGTAGAGATACAAAAAAAGCACTTGAGGGTTTAACCAATCTTTTTTTATATATTTCTCCCTTAAGGGGGTGTGACAGGGGGTGTGTCCTATGCCTACATACTTTATCTGATAGGTGTCCCTCATTCCCATCTCAAAAAGTTGGGAGGTATGTGGGAAAGATAAGGCTGACTTAGCCCACTAGGTTCCTCCTATATCAAAAATATCTATTTTTGGTGGACTCGTCCTTTAACAAGCCATTCGGGTCTTGAACTGTACTTGTAGCATATGGAAATTAAAATTATTCTTATATCAACAAAGTATTATAATGCTATGTGATACAGGTTACAAAGCTACAAAGCCATTTAAGCTCTGCAGCCATCATACATTCTGTCCCCCGAAACAATCCACCAATCCACAAACAGTTCACTGTTACAGTTTATTCACTTTGAGTGCAGGTATAGCCAATGTTTTTTAGTTTTGGACAGATTGGGGTAGGCCTAAACCTAAGGCAGTCTATATATTGCTGTCTGTGATCTATCAGGGGATTCCCTTTCACTTCCTGTCCCAGAGACGCAACAGGAAGTGAGAGCAAGTCTCTACACAGTGAGGGAAATTCTCCTCTTAGACAGTTATTACTGAAACAGTTGTCACCATTGTAAGATTAAGGACCAGTGGCGGCTGGTGAAATTTTGGGATGGGTGGGTGCCAGACCCTGCCCTTCCTTTTAGACCCCTCCCACTTCTCATAAGGCCCACCCCTTATATATTCCACCCATTGTGTCAGGAGTATACAGCCCAGCATCACCAGATAGGGTATACAGCATTGCCAGATAGGGTACACATCATCGCTAGATAGGGTATACAGCATCAGCAGATAGGGTATACAGCATTACCAGATAGGGTATACAGCATCACCAGATAGGGTATACAGCATCAGCAGATAGGGGTATATACAGCATCACCAGATAGGGGTATATACAGAATCACCAGATAGGGATATATACAGCATCACCAGACAGGAGTATATACAGATTCAACAGAGGGGTATATACAGCATCCACCAGAGGGGTATATACAGCCTCCACCAGATAGGGGTATGTACAGCATAAGCAGAGGGGTATATACAGCATCAGCAGAGGGGAATAAACAGCATGACCAGAGGGGCATATACAGCATGACCAGAGGGGTATATACAGCATGACCAGAGAGGAATATACAGCATCAGCAGAGGGGTATATACAGCATCACCAGAGGGGTATATAGCATCCATCTCCCCCCTGCGTGCCGCAGGGCTCGTGGCACTGGCAGCATCCCCCCCCCCTCCAGAGGGCAGTCGGGACATCAAAGTGCCGCACTTTCCCCATCTAGGAAGCAGGCGGTCGGGCAATGGTGTCCGGCTAGCTGGAGCGTGCTTGGCTTCGGCCGTGCATCCCCCTCTTGCTCTGAGAAAGGCATCCAATAGGATTGCCTGCCTTCTCCGCTAATCGGGAAACAGGTAACATACCCACGTTTCCTGATTGGCGGAGAGGTGATTCAGTGTTAGAAAAGCAAATATTAATTTTAAAACTTGAAGAGAAAAAGTCCAGCATGCTGAGTTCCATACCAGAATTTTACTGGAGTACCATTTGTCGAATGCAGGAGTTGGCAACCCATAGATAGTGATCTACCCAACAGTCCTGGATTAGGCGGGAGTGTCCCGCATTTTTGCTGTAGTCCTGCTATCCCATGTATAGAGGCTTTGTCTCATATCGTCACGCTTGCTGTCTAATTACAGTCCCTTCATCTGTCACTTTTCTCCCCTTCCACTGATTACCCTGCTGTAGCCAACACTGCCCATGTTGCATTGTGCCCATGTCTCATTTATATGCAAACTGCAGATTATTTGTACATGAATGCATGATTGCAGGATTTGCCTATGCATTATCAGGGGTGGCTCTTTCAGTGGAGGGGTGTGGAAAGGAGAGAAGAGGGTGGGACAGTGCCTGTTTAGGAACCTGTGAAGCTCTGGTGAACTTCATGCCCAAGAAGGTTAAAGTAGTGCTGGAAAATAATGGTGGCCACACAAAGTATTGACACTTTGGGCCCAAAATGGACATTTTCACTTAAGGGTGTACTCACTTTTGTAGCCATCAGTTGTGTTGAGTTATTTTGAGGGGACCGCAAATTTACACTGTTATACAAGCTGTACACTCACTACTTTACATTGTAGCAAAGTGTGACTTCTTCAGTGTTGTCACATGAAAAGATAGAATAAAATATTTACAAAAATGTGAGGGGTGTACTCACTTTTGTGAGATACTGTATATTGGTGGCACTGGGGGGGGACATTATCGTGGCATGGGAGGGTACTTACTATAATGATGAGCTGCACTAAAGGGGAGCAGTATAATGAAGGCACTATAATGAGGGGCTCACTGACCAGTAGTGTAAGAGGGGATGTAAGCTCTAATGAGCAGGGCCCTCTGATTCCTCCGGTATTGAATTGTATTTTAAATGTACTGTCTGCCCTAATATTGTAAAGCGCTGTGCAAACTGTCGGTGCTATATAAATCCTGTATAATAATAGTAATAATAATAATGCTGCTGGGACTCTCCGCTGATCACCAATGTAAGGAAAGCATCTCTGATCTGAATTTCTGTGAGCTGTTTTTTTTTGTGATGGTTCTACACCGTACCACTGTTGCTGAGCACTGTGCATTTAAACTATGGCATATAACAGTGGTTCTCAACTCCGGTCCTCGGGACCCACCAACAGGCCAGATTTTAAGTATTACCTTGGGGAGATGCAGACTAGAACACTGCAATCACTGAGCAGCAAATGATATCACCTGTGATGTATTTCAGTTATCCTGCAAACCTGGCCTGTTGGGGGGTCCCGAGGACCGGAGTTGAGAACCACTGGCATATAAGGAGTGTGCGTGCGGAACGGATTGTTACATTTTAGCAATAAAAACCCGACAAAGGTTCTAACCCCATCACCACTCTACTATATGCCACTCTATGTTACATACACTTTAAATCTGAAGTTAATTTCTATTCCCATCCAGTTTTTAAACCACAATCTACGACTGCACCTTTATTGAAGAGATTCTGTTTCCCTGCTGCCTTAAATGGCAGAAACAGACAAGAGAACTTGGAATCATGACCCTCCAGAGACCAAGAATCTAAAATAGACAGTAACTGCTTCTGCAGAATAGATTGGCCTATGGATATGTAATCATTAAAATTGGGAACATTCAAAATGTATACATATTTTCTTTGCAAGGGCCCTCTGGTCCAATGAAGTCATAGGGCCTTCTGCTACTCCTCTGGCAGTCCTTACTGGTAGACTGAACGGTACTTACATAATGACGGCCGTTCAGTGCTGTAGTATTCTAAGCCCAGACTGGATGATGATGCTGCCTTAGGAGGCCATGGCAGCCTGGGCTCAGAAGAAGTGGGTTGAGTGATATTTGCTGTCATTCAACCTGGAAGACTGAGGACATCTTCTGCTAGAAAAGTATTACTGCATGGGACTGCCTTGGATTGCAGGTGAGTTTTGCAGAAAAAGATACTTTTTAGTTTTATTTTACCTAAGCCATTTGTTGTTGTTTTTTTAACTGGAATTTAGCTTAAAAATACACAGGATAAAGTAACATTTCAATGTAATAATTCATTTTCCTATATTGCTATTTTGTTTATTATTTATATAATATTTACGCAAATATTTATATAATACAGTGCTTTTAAAGATATGCAGGGTTTTTTTTTACAGTTAAATAAAAATGTCAATTATTGTCCATTTGCTAAAATTGGGGCTCCTACTGTTTACAACGAGTTTAAATCATTGGAACAATTACCGCTGATAAAAACTGTTACATTGGATAACCTTTATAAACAGTCAATAACTGTTATAGTCTACTGGCTCTGAGTCCTCCTTTCCTTATATAAACAGCTATGAATATGAATGTGAGCAGCTGTTAACATGATTTCCCTGTGAGCCTCAGAAATAGCTGGGTGAATAGCAGCCAGGAAACTCACAGCTGGGATATTATTCTCCAGCACTGTCCGGGGTTTTTATGGTAAAGACACAGTCTATAGTATTTATTGTATGGGAAGCAATCACATATAAATATCAACTAAATTAATAAAGTGGATGCTGAATGTGGACCTTTTAGTAACTTTACAAGTCTGCATGAATAAATTCCTACATGTCACAAGATACAGTAACAGTATCGTTTTTCAAAAAAGTAAGTTACCATTTTTTGTAGAGAGCCATGTCACACTGACGATCCTGTAGCTGGCGTTCTCTTGCTGACAACTCAGGTTTAGCTTCATTCACACTGCTGCAACTTAGGATCCGACTTGTAAGACCCCAAGTTGCATGACATATGAAATCCCATGTTAGTTCATGAGAGCTGTCTTAAAGTGTTACTATACCCAGGACCCTGCATTCACTATATCTGATCTCCCACAGTGCACAGAACATGGGGATGCAATTATTTTAGTAAATATAAACTGCTAAATACCTTTTCTCATTGGCAGTTGGGGCAGTTTTGTGACTTCTATTAGTGTCTGGTTACAGTTTTAGGAGGAGTTTTCATTCTCCCCTGATTACCCTATAAGGCTGCAGGACCCATGACTCTCTGTCTGAATGGTGCTAATTGGCCCTGTGCTGATCACATGCACTCTCCCAAGAAAGAAAAACTCTCTAGCAATACACACCAAACTGAGCATGTGCAGAGTGCCCCCGCGGCTCTATTTTATCAGCAGATCGATTGGGGGCTGTGGAAAAAGGGGAGGATCAGAGAACATAGAATCAAACAGCCTTTAACCCCTTAAGCTCCACAGTGAGTATAACAAGCATACTGCATATATAGACTAGTTTTACTGTTGTGGGTTCAGTAACACTTTAATTAGCACTATTGAAGTCGCTCCAACTTTAGAAAAGGTCCCTGTACTACTTCAAGGTGACTTCTCTCCTAATTGTTGCTAGGACAATTAGATAAAAGGGGACAATTTCTTCTTCTCCATGTATTTGTAGTCCAGCATCTGGCTATATACTTAAGGGTGAAGATTTGCTTTTAGACCCTATCTAATTATCCTAGCAGCAATTTTTAAAGAGAAAGAAATTAATCGGAAATCAGAAGTTTTACAGTTGTCTCAAGAAAAAGAGGTAAGGGGAAATCTTCTGATAGGGACATCTGTTCCACTGACAACTATCTAAGAGGGGAATCCGTCTTTGGATGATAATGAGATCTTACAATCCCCAAATTATTGTGAAGCATAGGTGACACACCCTAAGAGAGACATACATAGGATCCATATAATCTTTGCTGTCTTACCACATCATCATTTTATTATGTTTAATATTATGTTTGTTATGTGATTAGGAAAACTTGCCAGATGAAAATATACAGTAGTTAGAAGAATTGTGAGTGCCTGCCCGAGCATAATAAAATATTCCTTCAGCACAACCCTCTGACCCTTTGGTTGTGTTACTTCTGTAAACACCCTCTTCAGGGACCAAAAAACTAGTGCTGCAATTGCTAGCTGCAGCTCTTACTTGGACTGGGATCTTTGGATCAAAATTACCTAGGATACTGAAAAAGTTCTGAGAGCCAGTGTCAGGAACCATGAATCAGACAAAGACAGAAGTGCAGTAAAATTACACTTTTTAATAAAAAGGTAAAATGTATAAACAGAGTAAATGTGGTCAAAACATAGCCAGGGTTTGGTAACCAGAATGGATAGTCAGAGCAAGCCAGTGAAACATGAGTCCAGAGATCAGCGAAGTCACACAAACGGAATGCAGTGTTAGGAGCCAGGAGGAGAGTCAGCCAAGCAGGGTCTTGAATTCAGGAACCAGAAGGGAACGTCAAACAGGCAAAGTCTTTCACAGGAATACACAGCAGAGATTTCTCCAGAGTTGTTGACCAGGCGAAGGCATCTGAGATCTGATCAAGGCAGTTTATATAGCTAGAAGAGCTGGCTAACGAGCAGGATATGGACATCAGGTGAGACAGAGTGAAAGGTGAGACTGGCAACTAACCCTCAGCTGAGCAGCTTGCTCTGAGAAGAGAGGGCTGAGCCCAGCCCTGACAGTACCCCTCCTCAATGACCCCCCCTCGGGGGGCCACCAGGTTTGAGGGGAAAACGTCTATGGAAAGTACGGAAGGGAACAGGAGCATATACGTCCGAAGATGAGACCCAAGAACGCTCCTCCGGACAGTACCCTTTCCAATGAACCAGGTACTGCATGCGCCCACGGAACCTATGGGAGTCAATTTCATAATAGGATATGAATGAGGATGTGTTACCAAGGTGGTGAAGCGGTTGCATGCTGAAGGTTTTAACAAGGAGACATGGAATACATTAAAATTTGCATATTAGAAGGGAGGTCTAAAGCATAAGCCACTGCGTTGATCTTGTGAAGAAGACGGAAAGGCCCAATAAACCGTGGTGCCAGCTTCAGTGAGGGAACACAGAGTTGGAGGTTGCGAGAAGACAGCCAGACTGCCTCCCCGACTTGGTAAGAGGGCGCAGGTAGGCGTCTGCGGTCAGCATGTCATCTGTACCTATCATTGGCACGTCACAAAGATTCCCGGACCTGTACCCAAGTGGAACAAAGAAGCTGGAATTCTTTGAGAAACAAATGAGTCAGACAACATGGCTGGTTGGAAACCATAATTCGCCATAAACTAAGACAATCGGGAAGCGGTATTGATGGCACTATTGTGAGCAAACTCCGCCCAAGGTAACAGGTCAGACCAGTTGTTATGGTGGTCAGAAATATAGCAACGTAAAAACTGTTCCAAGGACTGGTTGGCTCTTTCTGCAGCCCCATTGGACTGCGGGTGATACGAAAGGCTCGCCAAAACCTGGACACAAACTGGCTACCCCTGTCAGAGATGGTCACCTTGGGAAGCCCATGTAAGAGAAAGATCTTCTGAGCAGAAATGGATGCCAGTTCCTTGGACGTGGGCAACTTCTTAAGTGGAATACAATGTGACATCTTTGAGAATCGGTCAACCACCATAAGGATAACTGTGTTACCCTGAGAGTTAGGTAACTCCACAATAAAATCCATCGCCAGGTCGGTCCAAGGCTGCTCTCCATTGGCTATGCATTGTAGAAGACACACTGGAAGATGTTGTGTTTTGTTCTGAGTACACACGGAACAGGCTGCTATGAAGGCGGCTGCATAGCGCAGAGACTAGGCCACAGAACTTTTGGGAAATAGCCCAAATGAATTGATTCTTCCCTGGGTCACCAGCAGCCTTGGGAGAATGGTCAGTCTGGAACACAGCAGTACGGAGATTCTCAGGGACAAAGCAGCGGTCATAGGGTTTCTCAGGAGGAGCATGGATCTGAGCAGCAAGGATCGTGTCACCCAAAGGTGAAGTGAGACTGGTACGAACCGTAGCCAGAATACGATCAGGAGATATCACAGAAATAGGAACCGACTCCATCTTGGAAGCGGAGGAAAACTGCAGCGACAATGCATCGGCCCTTACATTCTTAGTACCGGGCAAGAATTAGACTATGTAACTGAAGCTCGACAAGAACAGAGTCCATCGCGCCCTCCTGGGGGAGAGGCGTTTAGCCTCAGACAAGAATGTTAGATTCTTGTGGTCAGTCAAAGTGAGAACCGGAAGAGTGGTACCCTCGAGGAGATGCCTCCATTCTTTAAGGGCTAAAATGATCGCCAATAATTCTCTGTCCCCAATCTCGTAATTGCATTCCACAGGAGAAAACTTCTTGGAAAAGTAGCAACAAAGATGCATATCGCTCTCAGAGGTCGGACGTTGAGACAGAAGGGCACCAACTCCAGTCTTAGATGCATCAACCTCAAGGATGAAAGGTAGCATAGGATCAGGAAGTGCCAACACAGGAGCAGAAACAGTGGCCTTAATGGACTCCGGAGTCCAGTTCTGTGGGTTACCGTCCTTTCTGGTCATATCAGTCAGACGAGAAGTTACAAATAAACTTCTGATAATAATTGGCAAAGCCAAGAAAACATTGTAGTGGACGTAAACCCACAGGTCGAGGCCACTGTAGAACTGCCGATAGCTTCTCTGTTTCCATCGAAAAACCAGCAGTGCAAATGACATAACCCAGGAATTTAACCTGTTCACGATGGAAGTCGCACTTTTCCAATTTATGATACAGGTTATTATCTCTCAGCCTCTGAAGCACACAGCAGACATCTGTGTGATGGCTCTTTAGGGACTTGGTATATATGAGGATATTGTCGAGATAAACCACCACACATTGCTGCAGCATATCTCGAAGGACATTGTTGATGAACTCCTGAAAAACTGCAGGAGTGTTGCAAAGACCAAATGGCATTACAAGGTATTCGTAATGGCCTGTCCTGGTATTAAATACAGTTTTCCACTCATTGCCCTCCTTTATCCTCACGAGATTGTATGCCCCTCTCAGATCAAGCTTCGTGAAAACCGTTGCTCCCTTGAGGTGGTCAAATAACTCCATAATCAATGGAATCTGATAAGCATTCTTAATCATGAAGCAATTAAGATCCCTATAATCGATACAAGGTCTCAGTTCGTCACACTTCTTTTTCACAAAGAAGAAGCCAGCACTAGCAGGAGATGAGGATTTGCGGAGGAACCCTTGAGAAAGTTCGTCTGCAACATACTCCTCCATGGCTTTATCCTCCGGACAAAGGGTAAACCCGGCAATGAGGGGGTATGGCACCAGGTTGAAGGTCAATTGCGCAATCATACGACCGGTGTGGAGGCAAACTACAGGCCTGACCTTTATCAAAGACATCGCTAAAGAGGTACACAAGCCACTTTCTGAAAACATGTCTTACAACATTGTGGCGACCAGGAAAGAACCTCAGCACAAAGCCAATCAAAAGAGGGGTTGTGCCTCTGTAACCAAGGATAACCAATAACCACCGGAAAATGAGGAGAGAAAATGACTTGGATTATCTCATGGTGAAGAGCACCTACGGCCATGTTCAACAGAGCAGTCTCACAAGTCACCTGGGCAGGCTGTAGAGGTCTCCCATCAATAGGCTCAATGGCGAGTGGAGTGGCACGAAGCTGCAGCAGAATTGAGTGCTTAGACAGGAAGGCACTATTTATGAACAGGCCAGCAGCCCCAGAGTCGATGAGAGCCTGTATCTCGATGGACGACTCAGACCAAGAAAGGGTAACCGGAACCAGGGGCTTATCCTTACGAATGATGGGGGACGTAACAACGCCACCTATAGTCTGTATCCTACAGGACCTCAGGTGCAAGCGCCCCCCCCCCCCCATGGACGGGTAGGACAAGACTTCAAAAAGTGACCTGCCTGCCCACAATAAAGACACAGTCTCTCCCTCCTACTAAAGGCTCTCTCATCCGCAGAGAGACATGTGAAGCCCAACTGCATGGGTTCTACTTCACTGACAGGCTCTGAACCAGGAGGTATGGGAGACGAGGGAGGCACGGGTGGGACTACAAAGCTCAGAGACGAACATATAGGAGGCTACCGCAAGCGCTAGCAAAAGGAAGGTCTTTCTCTGAGTTTGGAATCAATGAGAATGGAAACCTTGATCAACCTCTCCAGCTCATTGGGAATGTCTCAGGCTGCTATCTCATCTTTGATGTTATCTGAGAGACCATGAGAAAAAGCAGCCATGAGAGCCTCATTGTTCCAATAAACCTCTGCTGCAAGAGTACGGAATTCAATGGCGTAATCGGCAACTGTTCTGCTTGATGGACATGAGGCTTTTGGCAGCAGTAGTGGAGAGTGCGGGAACGTCAAATACCCTTTTAAAGAAGGCTACAAACTCTGGATAACTGTGGACAACAGGGTTTTGCGTCTCCCATAGAGGGTTTGCCCAGGCCAAGGCTCTGTCAGAAGGCAAAGAAATCACTAAGACTACTTTGCTTCTGTCTGTGGGGAACGCCTGGGGCAGCATCCCAAAGTATATCCCAACCTGGTTGAGAATCCCTCTGCATTGAACTGGATCGCCCCCAAATCGCTGGGGAAGTGGAGCGGAACCAGACACACCCCTTGTAGAGGTAATATTTTGTCCGGGTGCCCGCACAGAGACTTAAGCATCAGCGGGAATGGCCTGCAACACAGGTTGTGCTGGAACAGCCACCGTGGAAGGATCCAGATGAGCAGTGCAATTCAGGTGCATCTGTAACGCTATGGGAAACTGATCCATTTGTTGATCCTGCTCATCCAATCTGGAAAAAATATTACCAGCAAGTGGATTGACTGCATCTTCTGAATTCATTGCCTTCACCTACTATCAGGAACCATGAATCAGACATAGACAGAAGTGCAGTAAAATCACACTTTTTAATAAAAAGGTAAAATGTATAAACAGAGTAAACATGGTCAAAACATAGCCAGGGTTCGGTAACCGGAACAAATAGTCAGAGCAAGCCATTGAAACAGGAGTCCAGAGATCAGCGAAGTCACACAGGGTCAGGAGCCAGCAGGAGAGTCAACCAAGCAGGGTCTTGAATCCAGGAACCCGAAGGGAACATCAAACAGACAAAGTCTTTCACAGGAACACACAACAAAGATTTCTCCAGAATTGTTGACCAGACGAAGGCATCTGAGATCTGATCCAGGCAGTTTATATAGCTAGAGGAGCTGGCTAACGATCAGGATATGGACATCAGGTGAGACAGAGTGGAAGCTGAGACTGGCAATTAACCCTCAGCTGAGCAGCTTGCTCTGAAAAGAGAGGGCTGAGCCCAGCCTTGACAGCCAGTGACTCTGATATGTCAGATTCAATTTACTCTGCAAGCAAACCAAAAACCTAAGACCAGGTGAAATTTGCTGAATACTTTTCAATTGTAATCTTGTTTATACAGTGATACCTCGGTTCATGAACTTAATTCGTGAACTGACTCTGGTCGCGAACCGAGGCAAATTTTCCCATAGGGTTCAATGTAAATCAGATTAATCCTTTCTGACCTTTTTTGTTTTGTTTTTTAACTAGTATGAAGAGAGAGAACACGAACCTTGCACATTCTTGTCACCTGCATTTGCGCTTTGCACATTCTTGTCACCTTGCATTACTGCTCTGAACTTTCTTCTTACCACCATGCTTCCTCTGCATTTTCTTTGGAGCCATACTGGATGTACAGTACAGTATATATGTGCTAAAAAGCACACCAAAAAGCTTCTCAATACTGTACTGTAAAAGTCTTCACAGTACTGTACACTTTCAGTGTCTCTGTGACCCACAATTTCACCAAAGCAGGGAAAAGCAGGGAAAATGGCCACAAATTGGGTTCGTGAACCAAAACAAATTTTTGTGAACTCTTCTGTTCGTGAACCGAGTTGTTCGTGTAGAGAAGTGTTCGTGAACCGAGGTACCACTGTATCATTGTTGCTTATAGTTTGTTTTAATAAAGATTTTCTTGCATTTCTATTCTTTTCTTTTGTTAAAATGTTTTTTAATAATTGATAAGCTAAACCTCAGAATGGTCTAATCAGACATTACCCACTTGCCGACAACAATACTAAACATTGTGTATACGGTGCGGTTTGCAAGTGGCTTACCGGGGTTGTGGCTGAAGCTGTCAGCCATAAACCCGGCATATTTTTTTTAGCCGATGGCTGGCTTTCTCATAAAAGTGGTCCGAACAGCTCATTAGCCACTGAATCAGCACGCCCGAGAAATGATTAAACAGTGCTGGTTACAGAGGAAGTGAGGGACTAGATCGTCTCTATGACATTGGGGGACCAAAGCAATGTCATGAGGTCACTTCTGGGCTAGGGCGAAAGTAAACACTTTTTTTTTTTTTTTTTTTTTTTTTTTTTAAGCAAAAGATCACTTTTTTTTTGATCTTTTGCATGTAAAGCCTCATGCACACAGGACATTTTTTTGACTGTTTTTCAGCAGCTGTTTTCAGCTGCAGACATTTTCTTCTACAGTCAATAAACCTACATCATGTTATCCTATGTGTTCATGCACACATAGGTTGTTATCAACTGTTTTTAGCACTTACGTTTTTGAGCTGTAAAAAAAAACCCAAGACCAGAGAGTTCTTTTGGATGTTTTCAGCTCAAAAACGCCCAAAAACGTCAATCCACAATGTTTTTGGACGTTTTAGATCAATTGAAAAAAAAAATGCTGGCCCTTTAAAAACGCAAAAAAACTGCGGTAATATAACGCTGGTAAAAGCTGAAAACATCCCTGATAAGCTACTGATGTTTTTTGGCTGTTTTTTTAAAGTCCTGTGTGCATGAAGCCTAAAGGCAAAGGAGAGATTTGTGGTATTTTTGACCCCAGATTTCTCCATAAAGAGGATATTCCTGTTAGAGATTACAAGAGATGTTCACATTCCTTGTAACAGGAATAATATTGATCAAAAAATAAAAATTAAAGGGACAGTGCAAAAATAAAAAATAAAGTAAATAATAATATAAAAAAAATTAAAGCGCCCCCATCCTTCCTCTGTGCTCACATACAGAAGTGAACTCATATGTAAGTCGCGAACGCATATGTAACCGGTTTAGTACCACAGATGTGATCTCTTTACTTGGCGTAACATCATCTTTCATATTATACAAAAAATTGAGTATATATTGTGTTTTGTTTTTTTTAATTGATTAAAGTGTATTGTGTATTTGAAAAATCGCTGCGCAAATACTGTGTGACATAAGAAATTGTGACAATCGCCACTCTCTTCTCTAGGGTTTCTGTTAAAAAAATATATACAATGTTTGGGGGTTCTAAGTAACTTTCTTGCAAAAAATACTGATTTAAATTAAATTTTACCTCTGTAGGGAGCTACAGAATTGTTAACTCTGTTTATATTCCTGTCTGGGTGTGACAGCGAGAACTTTTTGTAAAATATACTGTGAAATGCCAGGAATGTATTCTTGCACACTTGAAAAGCTACTGAAAGGTCCACTTTAAGGCTTCATGCACACAGGACTTTAAAAAAACAGCCAAAAAAACGTCAGTAGCTTATCAGGGATGTTTTCAGCTTTTACCAGCGTTATATTACAGCAGTTTTTTCGCGGTTCTTTCCTCTTTAAAAGGGCCAGGGTTTCTTTTTTGTTTTTTTTCCAATTGGTCTAAAACGTTCAAAAATGTTGGGGATTGACGTTTTTGAGCGTCTTTGGGCATTTTTGGATGTTTTTAAGTGTTTGAGCGCTTTTACAGCTGAAAACAGTCCAAAAAAACCCTCAGCTCTTGGGTTTTTTTACAGCTCAAACATGTCACTGCTAAAAACAGTTGATAACAGCTTGTGTGTGCATGAACACATAGGATAACATGATGGAGGGTTTATTGACTGTAAAAAAAACATCTGCAGCTGAAAACAGCTGCTGAAAACAGTCAAATAATGTCCTGTGTGCATGAGGCCTTAGGTGTTTTTCCACTTTTGAAGCCAGACTGGGATAATGCCTACTTTATTTGTGCTACATGTCCCCATTCAGCTAGCATAACTTAAAAAATATTTTAAAAATGCTGCTCAGTGCTCACCTTTTTAAGTGTTTTACATGTTTTTTACTTGTTTTGAATCCCACTCTATCATAAAATCCAACATGAAATGAAAGCATACTAAGCTAGTAGCCCACAAGAGCAACACTAAACACAGACGTGACATGCCATAATGAAATTTATGCATTGTATTAGAAGAGACTTTTGTCTCAAAGCACAGATACATTTATCCGCTTAGACCGACCCCATGTAAAAACTCATAGCTTAATCCCATACTTTGCAAAACAGATTTATCTCACTGTTTATCTCACTGATGTAATGTTATACAAAGCTGTAAAGAAGAGCAAACACTGAATCAAACATTTCCCGTACTCAAGCAGAAGGCTGCGGAATCATTGTTAATAACGCCATTGCTCAACCTTGCCGTAGACATAAACTTTGCAGGCGGCTAAGAACATAATATGAACGTATATGCAGCTATGATGGGTATTTATGGAGTTTGTCTCTGGTCCTGAGAATGAGCTTTACATTGAGTTTTGTTTAACTACGATTTCATGGCCTACATCATTCACATTGAACATCAAAGCCCCAGTTGAACAACCAGTTGGAATGATTAAAATACCACTGAGGCATTTTGGGTAATTCTGCGGTTGCAGAAGGAAGGGAGCTTAAAAGGAGTCCAATCCGGCAGACTGGATTCATTTAGCAACAAATAAGAAATTAAATAATGCTGTGGTCAGAGGCTTGTGTAAACTACTTTATTGTGGCAAGCAGCTAGACTATTACTCACTGCAATATTGCCAGAGTAATGGGATGGAATATAAAAGCTTACTTAGAGGAGCAAAACCCAACTGGTAGAGTTAAATGATCTGAAAGAGGGATTAATAACGTTCTCAGTTGCACTTGGTGACCATTGATTTCCTACTAATGAAAGGGTCAGCAAAAAGAACGCTGGTATGATGTGCATTGAAACTTTTCCCAGTTGGTATTAAAATGCACGTACAGACAACATTTTTTAGCGTAGGGGAGGGTTAAAACCCCTGTTATATTTTTTGCAGACTCCCTTTTGGAAGTTTCCTCTGCTTGGTGTCCCACAGACACAACAGGAAGTGAGGAGAAATCTTTACGAAGCAAAAGAAAGTCACCTCTCAGGCAATTGTCACCAGAACAGGTGACGCCATTGGAAAAAATACTCCCAGAACCAAAATGTGTGATTTCCCATTACGCTCTGTCTTAGTGACAATAGGCACCAGGGAAAATAGAGGGTGGTTCTAATACCTCCCAACTCACCCAAAAAACATTTCCTTTGGGACACATGGACTTCCATTGCCGTTCCACTTTTGAAAATGCTGCCTGGCTAGTGTGATTACCATGTGGACCAAGTAGGTTTATTAAGGTTTGAGTCAGTGCCCCGGAATAAATATGCATATCAATAAAGTTGGAGCAAAATTAAATTTCTTTATTTGCTTATTTGTTCAGGAAAGGAACGCATGGTATTAAAGCAGAGGGTAAATATGACTGCCAGAAAACTAGCATTTTCGGAATAAGATAGAATAGAAGCCACATCTTTCTAAGTTAAGGTTTACTTAAAAGTGGAGGTAAAACAAAAGCTCTTTTAGATTTGCAAAGTAGAGGTGTTAGAACATCCAGAATGTTTTTTTTTATTGTGCTTTGTGTTCCTGTAAGGGAGATTCACACTCTTTATTTGTCCTGGTGACCATTGCCATGTGGACTGAAAGAAAGGGAAAATTCCAAATGTTGTGTTGTCATCAGAACAGGAATAGAGTGGAAATCCCCCAAAGGACACACTCCCAGTGACAACTCTCTAAGAGCACATTGCCTTAATCTTGGAAATAATTTCCTCTTACTTCCTGTTGTATCTACAAGAGTGGGAGTGAAGTGAAATCTCCCCAATGGGTTTTAGATGGCAAAAAGATTTAAAGGTTTCAATAAATTCCCAACTCTATTGAATATTTAAAAAGTTTGGACTTTAGATATATTTTAAGGGGCCTGAAGTGTTTTATATGTGTTGTACTTTAAAAAAAAACCTTCCACATGCCTTGCCACCAACCCTTGCCTTTGCCTTTCCCATGTAACTCCGCCATCTGCAAGTAACAGTAGAAATCAGTATTGTTAGACCAACTAATGGTTTGCTAACTTTTGATACCTCAGTTTAATGATCACCATCTCATGCAGTAGACTTCTCCCCAAAACATTGCCTTCTTGTCTACAGGCATTCTAGTCCTATGGATTTTTCAAAACCATTGGCTTGGCCAGTCTGACACAAACTAACAAAAGGCAGAAGACTGCTATTACTTAATGCTATGATGAATACCAAGAAGTATCAAGTGATGAAGCCCACTCCTTTGGATAACACAGTTGCCCAAATTGATTGGCTAGACCTGGGATAGTTTGGCACCCCAGAGTAAAAATATGAAGGACTTTTTCAGTTTTCTGCTTGGACCTTGAACTTACTATATCAGCTTACTAATCTAAAAAAAGGCATGAGCAGGTTTCTCCCAACTGGGATTCAAAGCAGATTGGGACAGTATGCTTTTACAGAGACCTCCCACCCACACACACACTGCTATAATCCTCTTCTCCACTGCCACCATTAAGGTACACCATCTTTCTCCATGATGTCATCAGTAGCTGGTTGTCACTTTCAGGTTCAGACAACCACCTCCTAAATTATGCCCCCCATCTTTCTTCATGGATAGAAGCTGATACCTCCTGGGATCTGTGATGAGCATATCCCAGGAGGCACTGGGAACATAACATGTCACTATTGCCTAGGGTAGAATGGAGTATGTAGGGATGGCAGGTCTGAATGAGAAAAAAAAAAGGTAAATAGACAACAAAAAGGGTGATTTTCATGTAGCAGAAGGGGAGGGATTGGACAGGATGTACGTTTATTTGGATCCACTTTAGAGCTGAACCTAAGACAAATATACAATACACAAATAAAAGTTACTCTGTACTAATTGTTAAATCTATATGTATATTGTATATATACTGTGGGTGTGTGTGTGTGTATATATAGTGTATATATATATATATATATATATATATATATATATAGTCAGGTCCATAAATATATGTTTAACAACATTAAGGATGTGGCAAGTGGACTAAACCTACATTTATGGGAGTTTAATTTCGATTTACAAACGTCAATTTCGTGTAGAACAAACAAAGTAAAGTATAGGTAACACCACCACATATCTCGGTTTTTCTAATCTTGACACAGTTACAGGGTTATAAATACCTGGACTGATATATATATATATATATATATATATATATATATAT
>BLSH010067664.1:546028-562811 GCA_018402905.1 Glandirana rugosa | reverse complement strand
ATGGCAGGTCTGAATGAGAAAAAAAAAAGGTAAATAGACAACAAAAAGGGTGATTTTCATGTAGCAGAAGGGGAGGGATTGGACAGGATGTACGTTTATTTGGATCCACTTTAGAGCTGAACCTAAGACAAATATACAATACACAAATAAAAGTTACTCTGTACTAATTGTTAAATCTATATGTATATTGTATATATACTGTGTGTGTGTGTGTGTGTATATATAGTGTATATATATATATATATATATATATATATAGTCAGGTCCATAAATATTGGGACATTGACACAGTTCTAATCTTTTTGGCTCTATACACCACCACAATGGATATGAAATGAAACAAACAAGATGTGCTTTAACTGCAAACATTTAGCTTTAATTTGAGGGTATTTACATCCAAATCAGGTGAACGGTGTAGGAATTACAACAATTTGTATATGTGCCTCCCACTTTTTAAGGGACCAAAAGTAATGGGACAATTGGCTGCTCAGCTGTTCCATGACCAGGTGTGTATTATTCCCTCATTATCCCATTTACAAGGAGCAGATAAAAGGTCCAGAGTTCATTTTAAGTGTGCTATTTGCATTTGAGATCCAAAGAGCTGTCACTATCAGTGAAGCAAGCCATCATTAGGCTGAAAAAACAAAACAAACCCATCAGAGAGATAGCAAAAACATTAGGTGTGGTCAAATCAACTGTTTGGAACATCCTTAAAAAGAAAAAACGTATCGGTGAGCTCAGCAACACCAAAAGACCCGGAAGACCGCGGAAAACAACTGTGGTGGATGACCGAAGAATTCTTTCCCTGGTGAAGAAAACACCCTTCACAACAGTTGGCCAAATCAAGAACACTCTCCAGGAGGTAGGTGTATGTGTGTCAAAGTCAACAATCAAGAGAAGTTAGTAAACAGTTATGGGTGTCCTACGATGGCCGGAAGGACCCCTAAAATTGTCATTTAATGTGTCACGTCCCAATATAAGGCAGTTGAATATTTGTGAAACAAGGAAAAATTGACTTTATCGGCACGTACACAGGTATTTAGTAAAAACAAAAGAAAATTTTATTGAATAGTTTTAAGAACCGAGACCATATGTACATATATCGTACTCACAAGGAATATCATGCATAAAATTACCCTAAATTACCACCAAGTTATACAAGGGTCCTCGTGGGACATAATTTGATACATGTAACAGTACACACAGTGCATAATTGGTTTGTACAGTAATTGCCCACAGAGGAAAGTTCCACTTGGTTATCTTGGTGCGGGTTAATTGTTCCGTTGACTCTGGCTCAACATGTTTCGCGACTCAAGGTCGCTTCCTCAGGAGCTCAACTTTCTATTTTAAAGATGTAGATATAAACATACATTAGTGCATATTATTGAAAACAACAATCCTTAGAAAGCATTAACATGCGCTCACTCACTTGTGCCAGCGGAAAAACAGACATCCACCCCAATGGACCACCAAGAGGAGGTTTGTCTATCCTTGACCTCACCTCAGCCGTAATTGTTGAGCATGGGGACACATATGTAAAAACTAAACATAACAGGGGTATAAAAATTAGTATGGGTAAGTGGGTATTGGTTGTATAGGTAGTCACGCTTAGGTTTACAAACAACCACAAACGTGCACTTACATGTCACCTGTCGATGTGGCTTCTCAAATCCCCTCGCATACAATTGTATAAGGATAACCACGAAGGTCCACGCCCACTCTCTCTAAGTAGTTTACCACCCACCATCCGGCAGCAGCCTGGGTGATATCAGGATATCTAAGCATGTAAATATATTGTATGGAAGTTAATACTGTCCCTTAGTAACAACTCTTAATCGTGTAGGTCAGGGGGAACCCCCATGAGCCTCGGTGTGTAATTTTACCTGAGAGTATTTCTTAGGGTGGAAAAATATCTCCGTCTGTCCCTCAAAGGCCCCCTTGGTCACTGTCCATCAGTCCAGGAGACCTTGGGTCAACAGGGATATATTTCAATGGTTCTATTAGGCATATCAAAATGGCGCCAATTAATGCTTTTACCAATTCCATATAGCTTACCTTATTGGTAATCAAAAGGGGTAGGGTGGTAAGGAGCTTGGGCGTCTTCGCTTGGCTGGACAGGGTAGGTGCTTGTGTCGTGGTGTTAGCCCCCAGCACCTGCCTTGGTCCTTATATGTGCCCCGACTGAGGTCCTCCATCAGAGCGTCTGACGTCACTCAGCCCGACCGGGTCTTATCCGCGCATGTGCAGACCCGTTCGTGGATAATACCACGTTGGGCTGGAAGGCGGATAGACGTAGTGGCGACTGACGTCACCAAGTGCCGTCGCGCTAATCCGAACGGGCGTGTTCACTCCGCCCCCCGGCACTTGCAGGTGCCGGGTGGGGGCTGAGCCACAAGCCCGCCTAGGATAATGCGTGCGGCCTGGGTGGCCGCACACTCAACTAACAGCCGCTGGCGGGGAAATGGAAAGAAGGAAGCCCCCTGGTGGCCTGGGGGAATGCCTGCAAACGAACCCCTGGCACGAGCGAGCGCATAAGTAACTAATAACATGAATCCAACACAAAAAACAAAAAAAAAAATATATAAAAAACACATAAATAACTCCAATGATTGCACCATTGGCAAATATGCGGTGAGGTCTCACCGCCATTCACCAAAAGGCCGTCATTGTAAATACTTTATATATACCCTACATGTTGAGATAGGGATTTTTATCCCCACCTATCAGTCTTCCTACTGATCAATCAAATGAGCCTGTCTAGACCCCAATCGCTGGAAAACCCATATACTACGAGCATAATGTTGATTCTATAAGCACAAGTCTTGTATCGTGACCTATATGGTAACCATCCATACCTTGTGTATTCCAGTGTAGGATAACATTAGAGAAAGGGTTTATAGGAGACTATTTCGTTGATCCCTGGGGGTTTATAAGCCTCCAATCTTTCAATCCATAATGTCTCTTTCTGCAAGACCCTCTTGTCCCATTTGCCGCCACGTGGGTCCTGGGACACTACCTCCAATATCGCAAATTGAACGTAAGACGTATCAAATTTGTGGTAGAGACCCAAGTGGCGGCTGACTGGGGTGATCATCTTAGCAAATTGAGAGTAGTAAATATGGTCATAAATTCTCTTTTTGAATTTACGGATCGTTTTCCCTACGTAGTATGCTCCGCACCTACATGTCATGAGATAAATGACCCCTTGTGTGTCACAATCTGCATAGAACCGTGGGCGGAATTTTTCCCCATTTGGCAGGTAAAAGTGGGTCCCTGTCCTAACCCAGGGACAATAGGTGCATTGGCCACATGTATAAATACCCTGTATTGGGTCAGTGTTGTCCGTAGCTGGGTTATAAAAGCTCGTTGTAATTTTGTTTCCAATTGACACCGACTTTCGGTAACTTATTTCAGGGGTTTCCCTGACGTATTTCACCAAAACTGGGTCTTCCCTAAGTAAGTGCCAATGCCGATTAAGGCAGGCTTTTAATTCATTGTGCTGAGCTGAGAAACGGGTGATAAACTTGGTAGTGGGAGATGCCGGTTGCGTCTGTCTTTTAGAATAGAGGAGGGAGTTCCTGTTTTGCCGAACTGCTCGGTTGTATGCTTCCCTCAAAATTGTCTCACTATAGCCTCTCTGCCGTAGGCGTTCTCGCAATTCTGCCGCTTGTGTAATGAAATCTGAGTCATGTGTACAGTTGCGTCGTAGTCGGATGTATTGAGCATAGGGTATGCTACGAATAAGTGGAGCAGGGTGCCCACTATGTGCATGGAGTATAGTGTTCCCTGCGTTTTGTTTACGATACAATTTGGTAGCCAACCCACCACTACAATCTTTGAAAATTTGCAGATCGAGAAATGAGAGAGTATTTTGATGCCAGCTCATTGTGAACTTCAAATTATAATTGTTGGTGTTAAGAAGGTCCATAAGTGTGTTAAGGGATTGGATGGTACCCGTCCAGACGAGGAATATGTCATCTATGTACCTGTACCAGCACAGAGCCTGGTCCAGGTACCGACTATACTCCTCGTCTGAAAAGATCTCCCGTTCCCACCCCCCCAGGTACAGGTTGGCGTACGCCGGGGCACATGCTGTGCCCATGGCGACGCCCTGCACCTGGAGGTAGTGGGAACCCAGGAAGGTGAAAGTATTATGTTCCAAAATTAACAAAAGTAACTGCAATTACTGTACAAACCGATTATGCACTGTGTGTGTACTGTTACATGTACTGTTACATGTATGAAATTATGTCCCACGAGGACCCTTGTATAACTTGGTGGTAATTTAGGGTAATTTTTTGCATGATATTCCTTGTGAGTACCATATATGTGCATATGGTCTCGGTTCTTAAAACTATTCAATAAAATTTTCTTTTGTTTTTACTAAATACCTGTGTACGTGCCGATAAAGTCCATTTTTCCTTGTTTCACAAACATTCAACAATCAAGAGAAGACTTCACCAGAGTGAATACAGAGGGTTCATCACAAGATGTAAACCATTGGTGAGCCTCAAAAACAGGAAGGCCAGATTAGAGTTTGCCAAACAACATCTAAAAAAGCCTTTACAGTTCTGGAACAACATCCTATGGACTGATGAGACCAAGATTAACTTGTACCAAAGTGATGGGAAGAGAAGAGTATGGAGAAGGAAAGGAACTGCTCATGATCCAAAGCATAACACCTCATCAGTGAAGCATGGTGGTGGTAGTGTCATGGCGTGGGCATGTATGGCTACCAATGGAACTGTTTCTCTTGTATTTATTGATGATGTGACTGCTGACAAAAGCAGCAGGATGAATTCTGAAGTGTTTCAGGCAATATTATCTGCTCATCTTCAGCCAAATGCTTCAGAACTCATTGGATGCCGCGTCACAGTGTAGATGGACAATGACCCGAAGCATACTGCGAAAGCAACCAAAGAGTTTTTTAAGGGAAAGAAGTGGAATGTTATGCAATGGCCAAGTCAATCACCTGACCTGAATCCGATTGAGCATGCATTTCACTTGCTGAAGACAAAATTGTAGGGAAAATGCCCCAAGAACAAGTAGGAACTGAAGACAGTTGCAGTAGAGGCCCGGCAGAGCATCACCAGGGATGAAACCCAGTGTCTGGTGATGTCTATGCGTTCCAGACTTCAGGCTGTAATTGACTGCAAAGGATTTGCAACCACGTATTAAAAAGTGAAAGTTTGATTTATGATTGTTAATCTGTCCCATTACTTTTGGTCCCTTAAAAAGTGGGAGGCACATATACAAACTGTTGTAATTCCTACACCGTTCACCTGATTTGGATGTAAATACCCATAACATTATCTTTCACAATATACAAAAAAATTGGGCTAACTTTACTGTTCTGTTTTTTTTTTAATTCATGAAACTTTTTTTTTCCAAAAAAAAACGCGTTTGAAAAATTGCTACGCAAATACCGCGTGACATAAAAAGTTGCAATGACCACCATTTTATTCCCTAAGATCTCTGCTAAAAAATATATATAATGTTTGGGGGTTCTGAGTAATTTTCTAGCAAAAAAACGATGATTATTACATGTAGGAGAGAAATGTCAGAATTGGCCTGGTTGGAAAGTGGTTAAACAGTATCATTTCTTCTAGGTACACTTGCACACAGTTTTTGAAGGGATTGGACAGGTAGCTTGTTCCAAACATCTTGGAGAACTGACCACAGATCTTCGGTGAAAATAGGTTGCCTTAGATCCTTCTGTCTCTTTATGTAATCCCAGACAGGCTTGATGTTAAGATCAGGGCTCTGTGAGGACCAAACCATCACTTGCAGGACTTGTTCCTCTTTACTGAGCATAGTTTTTAATGACATTGGCTGTATGTTTGGGGTCATTGTCCTGCTGCAGAATAAATTTGGGGCCAATCACACGGCTTCCTGATTGTATGGCATGATGGATAATATCTGCCTGTATTTCTCTGCATTGAGGTCACAGTTGATCCTAACCAAAGCTCCAACTCCAGAAATAAATCAGAGTTTTATAACCCAAGGACTATAAACTCAAATCTCAGTGCTCTAGGATGACCATACAGTGAAAAATAAAATAGATCAAATCCCCAAGGTTATAACCTACAACTGCTGTAAGGTAAGGGGTAGAAAAAAAGAAAGCAGCTACTATTAATCAGATAAAACATTAACATAAACACATAATGAGGCAAGCAGAAATAATGTGTATAGCAGCACTAAACAAAAACTAGAGTCCATATTTAAATATGTGAAGCAGCTTTATCCATGTATCCAAACCGTCACCACACCGCGCGAGTAAGATGGGGTTTCCCCCTATATGGAGAGACTCACCGACAGGAAACAAGTAGATCGTAAAAATCCTAGTAGGGATACAGCATCCACATCTCCTCTGCTCAAAACAGCAGTTCACCTTAATGTGATAGGAATGGTAAACAATCGCCTTGTTTGGATCAGATTTGTCCTTGAAAAAAACGCTCACATAGTGCATTACCTCTAGATGATTTATTCAAATACACATGTAATACAACAATCCCCCTTAGGAAATACACTCACATGGTTAAAATTGTCACAAGCATATAACATAGAGTAGTAGCATAGCCGAATATTGTCTGCTTTGAACAAATCTGTCTCACCGCCAGTGGATCTGATTTCCTAGCGCTGTTCCCGGGATAGGATCTTCCAAGCAGACGTAACTGACAGCCGCGTGGTCACGCTCTGACGCCGAGATGCGCATCTGAGAGGAGATTTGGATGCTGTATCCCTTCTAGGATTTTTACGATCTGCTTCACATATTCAAATATGGACTCTAGGTTTTGTTTAGCGCTGCTATACACATGATTTCTGCTTGCATCATTATGTGTTTATGTTAAAACTCCAACTACATTTCCAGAAATGCGGCCCCAAACTTGCAAGTAACCTCCACAATGCATCACTGTTGCCTGCAGACACTCATTATTGTACAAACTGCTTCCTGCTACAGCTAAATATTTCAAATTTGGACTGATCAGTCCAGAGCACCTGCTTCCATTTTTCTGCACCCCAGTTCCTATGTTTTCATGCATAGTTGAGTCTCTTAGCCTTGTTTCCATGTCAGAGGGATGGCTTTTTGGCACCTAATTCGTCCATGAAGACCACTTCTGGCTAGACTTCTCCAGACAGTAGATTGGTGTGCCTGGGTCCCACTGGTTTCTGCCAGTTCTATGCCGATGGCACTGCTGGACATCTTCCGATGTTGAAGGGAAGCAAGCATGATGTGTCTTTTATCTGCTGCATTAAGTTTCCTTGCCCGACCACTGCATCCATGGTCCTCAACTTTGCCCGTTTCTTTGTGCTTCTTCAAAAGAGCTTGAACAGCACATCTTGAACCTCCAGTCTGCTTTAAAAATCTTTGTCAGGAGAGACCTTGCTGATGAAGTATAACTACCTTGTGTCTTGTTGCTGTGTTCAGTCTTGCCATGGTGTATGACCTGTGATATGAGACTGTCCTCCACAAACTCACCTTAGTTGCAGAGTTTAGCTATTCTTCATCTAGTTTTAAGCCTCCTACACAGCCATTTCTGTTTCAGTTAACAACTCGGTTTCAACCAACATAAACCTATAAAAAATACATTTTTGAAAGCTTTCTTACTTTACAGCATTTCTTCACACCAGTCTAAAAATGTTGCACAGTGCTGTATATTAAATGCAGCTAGTGTAAGTACTGGTACCTGAATTTGACTTAATAGCAGCATCTCACAACCTTCTATGAGATGGGTGGGAGCCATTAGGAGTACTGAATGTGTCAGCAAAGAACATGCTGATAGGAGAAGAGAGCAGACTTAATAGCTAGATGACCTTATCAGTCTTATGTTGCTCTTTCAATGTCTAGTCAGCAGGCTAGGGATGGAGGTAGGACACCACTGCATTTTGTAACTCTAAGGCAGTGGTTCTCAACTCCTGTCCTCAAGACCCACCAACAGGCCAGATTTTAAGTATTACCTTGGGGAGATGCAGACTAGAATACTGCAATCACTGAGCAGCAAATGATATCACCTGTGTATTTCAGTTATCTTGAAAGCCTGGCCTGTTGGTGGGTCCCGAGGACAGGAATTGAGAACCACTGCTCTAAGGGGTGTCACCATCTGGCTTTCCTATGTGACTATATCACAGGACTGGATGAACAAAAATACAAATGGTTTGGCAGGTAAATAACTTTATGTGTATTTGTATACTGGTAAGGTCAAGCTTCACCCTAATGCTCTACCTGCCCCCCACTGATCCAGTGGTGAACTCTGATTACTAGTAGGCATCGAAGGGTGATTATGGTGTACTCCTTGGGACAGCAATACCAACTACAATGTACCACTACACTTCCTTCTTAGTGTAGGCCTAATATATAACTTCCTTATTAGGGCAATGATGTGACAATAATGCCCTTCCCATAATCCCTTGTGCTCCCGCACACACCACGGATCTGAGGTCTTTTTGACCTTTTTACCGCTTCACTAAACAGGAGGGTTTGTTAGGCCACAGCCCTAAAACACATGAATAAATTAATTGGTGAACTATTTTCACTATCCTAATTAAATAGGCAATTATGGACCATTTAGAGACAACCTTTTACAAACTTATATGAATGCAAAATGTTCCTGTCCTGGATCTATAATACCAATATAAATTATAGGCTATTATTTAGGAAGCAATAAAAAAAAATCCAGCTCAAAGCCTTGTGAGCTCTATTAGTGCTGGACAAAATCAATGTCATCATAAGATTCAGCAGAGCAGTAAAAAAGGCTGTTGATAAGTTATGTTGATCGTGATGGATAACTGGGAATCTCTCTTTTTCAGGATGATTTATTTAAAAGCACTACTGCAGCAACTGTGCTGCTAAAAAGACCATGTTCTCAAAAGATACAATTTCACTGCATGCCCTTATTTGGCAATAGGGGTCCGCTCACACCTATCCATATTCCTGCAGTGAATCATAGTCATACTATACTGCAAATGCACTCCAAACAAATTACAACCAAAAACGTAAATGTATTTTTTTTTAGATTTTATGTGGTGACAGGCAAACACAAAGTAGCACATAATTGTGAAGTGGAAGGAAATGATAAATGGTTTTCAAAGTTTTTTTACAAATAAATATGTAAAAAGTGTGGCATGCATTCGTATTCAGCCCCCCTGAGTCAATACTTTGTAGAACCGCCTTTCGCTGCAATTACAGCTGTGAGTCTTTTTGGCGATGTCTCTACCAGCTTTGCACATCTAGTGAGTGATTTTTTTGCCAATTCTTCTTTGCAAAATGACTCAAGCTCTGTCAGATTGGATGGAGAGTGTCTGTGAACAGCAATTTTCAAGTCTTGCCACAGATTCTCAATTGGATTTAGGTCAGGACTTTGACTGGGCCATTCTAACACATGGACATGCTTTTATCTAAACCATTCCATTGTAGCTCTGGCTGTATTTTTAGGGTTCTTGTCCTGCTGGAAGGTGAACCTCCGCCAAACTCTCTAGTCTCTTGCAGACTCTAACAGGTTTTCTTCTAAGATTGCCCTGTATTTGGCTCCATCTATCTTCCCATCAACTCTGACCAGCTTCCCTGTCCCTGCTGAAGAAAAGCATCCCCACACCATAATGCTGCCACCACCATGTTTCACGGTGAGGATGGTTTGTTCAGGGTGCTTTGCGGTGTTAGTTTTCTGCCACACATAGCATTTTCCTTATAGGCCAAAAAGTTCAATTTTGGTCTCATGTGACCAGAGCACCTTCTTCCACATGTTTGCTGTGCGGGGGACATGGCTTCTCGCAAATTGCAAACAGGACTTCTTATGGCTTTCTTTCAACAATGGCTTTCTTCTTGACACTTTTCCATAAAGGCCAGGAGTGGAGTGCACGACTAATAGTTGTCCTGTGGACAGATTCTCCCACCTGAGCTGTGGATGTCTGCAGCTCCTCCAGAGTTACCATGGGCCTCTTGGCTGCTTCTCTGATTAATGTCCTCCTTGCCCGGCCTGTCAGTTTAGGTGGACGGCCATGTCTTGGAAGGTTTGCAGTTGTGCCATACTCTTTCCATTTTCGGATGATGGATTGAACAGTGATCCGTGAGATGTTCAAAACTTGGGATATTTTTTTATAACCTAACCCGGCTTTAAACTTCTCCACAACTTTATCCCTGACCTATCTGGTGTGTTCCTTGGCCTTCCTGATGCTATTTGTTCACTAAGATTCTCAAAAAAAACTCTGAGGGCTTCAGAGAACAGCTGTATTTATACCGAGATCAAATTACACACAGGTGGATTCTATTTACTAATTAGGTGACTGAAGACAATTGGTTCCACTAGGGGTATCAGAGTAAAGGGGGCTGAATACAAATGCACGCCAGATATTTATTTTTAAATAATTTGGAAAACCATTTATAATTTTCCTTCCACTTCACAATTATCTGCCACTTTGTGTTGGTTTATCACATAAAACCCCAATAAAATACATTTATATTTTTGGTTGTAACATGACAAAATGTGGAAAATGTCAAGGGGTATGAATACTTTTTCAAGGCACTGTAACTATACAGCTTTATGCTTTGGGATGAGAATGACATTTTCCATAGGAAGACATGAATGGGGTATTTGTTTGGACTGATGATATTTTTAGCATAAATATATCACGACTGGCTAAAAATAAATCATTAAAAATGCTTTATTATACATAGAGATGTTCAAGGCAGACACATCTGAAAAGATAAATCCTTCTGCCTAAGTAAAAGCTGATGCTACGAGAGGAAAGAAAGCTGCTCCAGAACTGAGAATTCTTCTATTGGCATTCTATTGATGCATTTTGTGTTTTTTTTATTTTTTTCCATTTAAAAACACAGTGTATAGCTGATTGCTAAGGAGTGTGCCAGGAAGCGGCTGCTGACCGCAGAGTCATCAGCTATCAGCGGGGGGGGGGGGGGGGTTGAGAAAAAAAGGCGTGGGGTCCCCCGAAATCCATACCATACCCTTATCCCAGCATGCAGACTGGCAGGTCAGGGGCAAGCACCCCCTCCACCCTGAACCATAGCAGGCCACATGCCCTCAACATGGTGGGGGTGTTTTGGGGCAAGGGGGGCTCGTCCCCTCCACTGGGGCAGGGGGGAATATATAGCTTTTTTATTTACTTATTTAGGGAGACCAGCGAACGGATTTAATTCTAGCAATAATTTAAACTTGTTTGTTTTATGTCAGCTTCATTCACGCTTATATATATTCTTTTGTGCATATATTCTCCACAATTTTGCATATACAGTATCTCACAAAAGGGAGGACACCCCTCTCATTTTTGTAAATATTTCATTATATCTTTTCATGTGACAACACTGAAGAAATGACACTTTGCTACAATGTAAAGTAGTGAGTGTACAGCTCGTATAACAGTGTAAATTTGCTGTCCCCCTCAAAATAACTCAACACACAGCCATTAATGTCTAAACCGCTGGCAACAAAAGTGAGTACACCCCTAAGTGAAAATGTTAAAATTTGGCCCAATTAGCCATTTTCCCTCCCCGGTGTCATGTGACTCATTAGTGTTACAAGGTCTCAGGTGTGAATAGGGAGCAGGTGTGTTAAATTTGGTTTTATCGCTCTCACTCTTTCATACTAGTCACTGGAAGTTCAACATGGCACCTCATGGCAAAGAACTCTCTGAGGATCTGAAAAAAAAATGTTGCTCTACATAAAGATGGCCTAGGCTATAAGAAGATTGCCAAGACCCAGAAACTGAGCTGCAGCATGGTGGCCAAGACCATACAGCAGTTTAACAGGACAGGTTCCACTCAGAACAGGCCTCGCCATGGTCGATCAATGAAGTTGAGTGCACATGCTCAGTGTCATATCCATAGGTTGCCTTTGTGAAATAGACGTATGAGTGCTGCCAGCATTGCTGCAGAGGTTGAAGGGGTGGGGGGTCAGCCTGTCAGTGCTCAGACCATACGCCGCACACTGCATCAAATTAGTCTGCATGGCTGTCATCCCAGAAGGAAGCCTCTTCTAAAGATGATGCACAAGAAAGCCCAGAAACAGTTTGCTGAAGACAAGCAGACTAAGGACATGGATTACTGGAACCATGTCCTGTGGTCTGATGAGACCAAGATAAACTTATTTGGTTCAGATGGTGTCAAGCGTGTGTGGTGGCAACCAGGTGAGGAGTACAAAGACAAGTGTGTCTTGTCTACAGTCAAGCATGGTGGTGGGAGTGTCATTGTCTGGGGCTGCATGAGTGCTGCCGGCGCTGGGAAGCTACAGTTCATTGAGGGAACCATGAATGCCAACATGTACTGTGACATACTGAAGCAGAGCATGATCCCATCCCTGTGGAGGCTGGGCCGCAGGGCAGTATTCCAACATGATAACGACCTGAAAAAAACACCTCCAAGACGACCACTGCATGGCTAAAGAATCTGAGGGAAAAGGTGATGGACTGGCCAAGCATGTCTCCAGACCCAAAACCTATTGAGCATCTGTGGGGCATCCTCAAGGAGGAGGGCAAGGTCTCTAACATCCACCAGCTCCGTGATGTCATGAAAGAGGAGTGGAAGAGGATTCCAGTGGCAACCTGTGAAGCTCTGGTGAACTCCATGCCCAAGAGTGTTAAGGCAGTGCTGGAAAATAATGGTGGCCACACAAAATATTGACACTTTGGGCCCAATTTGGACATTTTCATGTAGGGGTGTACTCACTTTTGTTGCCAGCAGTTTAGACATTAATGGCTGTGTGTTGAGTTATTTTGAGGGGACAGCAAATTTACACTGTTATACAAGCTGTACACTCACTACTTTACATTGTAGCAAAGTGTCATTTCTTCAGTGTTGTCACATGAAAAGATAGAATAAAATATTTACAAAAAATGTGAGGGGTGTACTCACTTTTGTGAGATACTGTATGTTTTTAATTTTTAAATTTCTATGTTTTTTGTTCACTTTCAAGTTTATCTTTATTTTTTGTGTTGTCACTTACTATACCATGAGCTCCATTTCTGTGCAGAGGTACACTTGAGTGCTGATTGGTACTTTTGTTAAGGTGACCAGATTTTTAAAATTAAATCCGGAGACATATTTTTTTTTACTAGTAATGGCGGCAGTCAGCGACTTATAGCGGGGCTGCGCTATTGCGGCGGACAAATCGGACACTAAGTGACACTTTTGACACTTTGTGGGAACCACTGATCAGTGCTAAAAATATGCACTGTCACTGTACTAATGACACTGGATGGAAAGGGGTTAACATCTAGGGCAATCAAAGGATCACTCCACCGGGGAAGGCAAGGAGATAGGCAGGCAGGTGGCATATGAGTCACTTCAAAAATACATTTTCACCTGTGGTTCTGTCAGGAGGGGGTTATGGCTCGCTGACAGAACTTTAAATGGAGAAAACACAGTATTTGAGAGGCAACAGTTATTTTTGGAGTTCCTGATGGGATGGGCCCCTCCCCTCCAAACAAACAGGCTCCTTAAAGAGTTTGTTCAAGGAACAGACCTTACCCTAAGTGTCCTTGCAAAAGCAAAGGGTTCATCCATTAAAGCAGAGTTCCACCCAGTTAAAAGTCAGCAGCTACAAAAAGCGTACCTGCTGACTTCTAACAATTGGACACTCACCTATCCCACGCTCCAGAGATACGGTCGCCCGAGGGCTCGCTTCTCTCCCCTCAGCGGCGCCAGCATCACACGTGTGGGCACCCAGCTTTGGCTTCAAAGCTGGACGCGCACTGCACATGCGCGAGTCATGCTGCGGCTTGTGAATGGCTGGCGTATCTTCTCAGAGGGGGGGGTGAACTTCTTTCCAGAGCCGCGGCTCTAGGGGAGGAAGTGGAGCTGGGACCCTGTCCCCCCCCCAAAGAAATGACATGCTAATTGTGGCATGTCAGTGGGTCACTTTCCCTTAAAGCGGAAGTACCACTTTTGGGTGGAACACTGCTTTAAGCACAACACAGGGCGGTGGGCCAGTCTTATCCTGCAAAGTTAGGGAAGAAAGAACACATTCATACTGCAACTCTCCAGCAGTCCATGTAACCACTTTAATGATGGCTGTATCTCCATCAGTCCTCCTCATGCATAAAAGTGTGGGTCGGGCAATTTCTTCCTGTCTCCCCCTTCCTCCATGATGGAGACAGAGTGACTCTTTGTAGGCATCCCACCTTGGCAAACATCACTCTGTCCTTGTAGATGGATCTCCCCAACTGCCATTCCTTACGAATGTCCTCAAAGCGGGCCCGGGTCTCCTCACACTCTGGCAAATGCAACGGCTTGGGGACATGTAGATACTCCGAGGCCAGGTCATCATCCCACTCTCCCCGTGAATTCTCGATGATGTCCATGGTTTCAGGAGCGACATAAGGATAGTCCAGACCCCACTCCAGAGCAACTCTACTATGAATTTCCCACTGGGATCTGGAAAACCTGGGCAATTCTCTCAGTTTTCCTTTCCCTGGCAGGACACAGACATCAGGGGGCCTCTGCACCCACTGCTGGTATTCAGCTGCTCTAGTCTGGGTGGTGGATGGTCTGTTCACAAAGATTTGTCTGCAACTGATGGGGGTTCCTGCAGCATCTTCAGGTCTCCCAGCATAGTCTGGCTCTTCTCCTCCCTCAAACTGGACCTCCAGGACCTGGGAACCTCCTGTCTCCCATTCCTCATCCAAGCTGCTGCTTGAAGATGATCACTCCGCTAACCTCTACAGGGACCCGAACTCTGCTATCAGTCTGGGAGAACCCCACTCTATTGCCCTGTCCTTGCATTCCCCAGAGGGCACACCCCCCTCCAGTACTGGGTCCCCTTTCCGCACTGGGATAGCAGGGGACACAAGAGCAGCCGGCATTTAAGGGACTTTATCTGGTTGCTGCTGGGCAGTACTCACAGTCACCAGGTCCCGGACCAGGCCGCATGCCACAGCAGACTCCTCTTCCCTTATGTCGCCGATGTTCGCAGGGGAGTCACCAGACTCCACCCCGCCTTTCCAAGATGACTCCAGGCCTGCTCCGGCCTTCCGGGATGCCCGCGGCTGCACATTACAGAGTCCTGAATGCAGGTCCACACTTTAGTATTGTGGCTCATGCTGGCTGGATGCAAGCCTAGTGAGCGGTTCGCCACAATGACCACACTGGATCCAGGCACTGACCACTGCAGTCAGAATCCAGCACTCTGGACACAACAGGCACCATCCCATCAATCATCCCGAGGCCGAATTCCCCACGATGCTCCAACCGGACACCGGTATCGACTAGTGTCCTCTCCTGCAATTCAGGCAACAAGGTCAGTGCTGGGAGTATGCGACCACCCTCTGCCATCTTGCTCCTCTGCCTCGTGGTGTCTGCTAGCAGGGAACGCTGGGTCTCCTTTAGGGCGTGGCGCCACCCCCTCACCTCCAGACAGACCGGCATCTGCGAAACCGTCAGGCAGGCTCCTCCTAAGGCGTGCCACTGTAACCTCTTGTTAGACTAACTGAAGTTTGCAGGCACACTGTAACTAGCAGAACTTGTCCGGGCATGTTGGCATCAAGTGTGCCCAAGCAACTGAGGGCAAATGACCACTGACTCTTCCAGTAGTTGCTGGTAGCAACAATAAAGTTTGATAAACCCACTGAAGGGACCACTTTTAGCACAGTCCTGCCCACAGGCACCCGCAGCCTTACCCCGATCACCCCAGGCAACAATAGACACTTCCAGGCACACTTTACTATTCAAAGCAGGAGTTTGGAGCAAAAGTTCATAATGCCCAGTATTAGCAGATCGCTGGACATATTTGTAATCCAACTCAAAACCTCCAGCATTAGCAGGTGGCTGGATATATTTTTAATCCATGGGCACGATCGCCTGCCGTGGCTACCACAGGTGACAGCACATGGTAAAACAGTTCCTGAGTCGCAGGTTTTGGACAAGTGTCCATCCCAGCCACGGTTGGGTCAACTGGGTAAGCAGACAGCAATAAAGTTGAACTTGAAGTCCTTCCCCAAAGTTTAACTCCTCAACTGGTGGCGGAACAAAGCACAGTTCCCCAACTCGATCAACTTCAGTTGGTAGGGACAATGGCTGGCAGGTTACCCATGAACAGGTGATCCTGGACGAGCCCTCAAATGTAGCGGTACCCAGTGGCGTAGCGTGGGGGGTGCGAAGGGGGCCGTGGCACCGGGCGCAACATTTAGGGGGGCGCAATTCCGTGCCAGTATGTGTCACTACTGGCTTCCTCCTCATTTTTTCATTTCCTGTGTCCCCGCGCTCTGGCCGCCATGTTCAGTCTCCTGTGCCCTGTAATTGGGTGAATGGGGTCATGTGCGGCGGCGGAGCTGGCCTGTCCGCGATCACGGTTGCTCCTGGAGTCCCGCCTTCACACATGATCCCATTCGCTCAATCACAGGACGCCTGAGACTGAACATGGCGGCCAGAGCGCGGGGACACAGGAAATGGCAATTGTGAGCCGCCGCTGTCTTCTTCTCCTCTTCCTCCTCTCATCCGGACAGATGGAGGACAAATAAAGAAGGTAAGTCAGACTCCCTCGTGAGTCATGTTGCAGGACACTAACTCGCTTACCCTAGTACACACTTCCGCCCTGAGGTCCTCGTTGGCACTAGCGCCTGTCCGGTCGAGGCGGCGGCGTGTACTGGGGTAAGTGGGTTAATGTCCCGTGTCCTCTGACTTGTACCGCCGGTCTCGCGCCCCTGTGTCCTTTACTTTTTTACTCCTCCTTCGGTCATCACTGTGTATGACCGTGCCTTAACGCGGGGGGATTTACAACGCGGGCCACGGTGCCGGGGGAAGCGTGGGGGGTGCGATGCGGTGACCCATGGCGATGTA
>BLSH010067664.1:527322-544594 GCA_018402905.1 Glandirana rugosa | reverse complement strand
GAGTGTAGTGGACAGTGGAGTGTAGTGTAGTGTAGTGGGCAGTGTAGTGGACAGTGGTCAGTGGAGTGAACAGTGTAGTGGACAGTGTAGTGGAGTGGACAGTGGAGTGTAGTGGAGTGGACAGTGGAGTGTAGTGGAGTGGACAGTGGAGTGCAGTGTAGTGGACAGTGTAGTGGAGAGTGGAGTGGGCAGTGTAGTGCAGTGTAGTGGACAGTGCAGTGTAGTGGACAGTGTAGTGGAGTGTAGTGGACAGTGGAGTGGGGAGTGTAGTGGAGTGGACAGTGGAGTGCAGTGGAGTGGACAGCGTACAGTGTAGTGGACAGTGCAGTCAGTGCAGTGTAGTGGACAGTGCAATGTAGTGGACAGTGCAGTCAGTGTAGTGGACAGTGTAGTGCAGTGCAGTGTAGTGGACAGTGCAGTCAGTGTAGTGGAGTGGACAGTGTAGTGCAGTGCAGTGTAGTGGACAGTGCAGTCAGTGTAGTGTAGTGATCAGTGTAGTGTAGTGTAGTGGTCAGTATAGGAATCATGTAGGTCAGTGTAGAGGTTAGTGTAGTGGTCGCATTGGAATCAGGTAGATCAGTGTAAGGGTCAGGGTAGGAATCAGGCTGGTCAGGACTATTGTAGGAAGGGACTCAGGGAGTGCTAAAAGTCCGCAGGTTAGGGGGCGCAAATTACTTGCCTTGCCCCGGGTGCTGACAACCCACGCTACGCCACTGGCGGTACCCCAGTAGAGACTGATGAATGTTGTGGTTCACCCGTCACTCTGCACAGCCTGGAATTCACCTCTCAGACACTCCGAGACATATAACTGTCCATGTACTTTGTTTTTATGTTTTATTGAGGGGATTGAACTTGGATGGGGTAAGGAAAATATGGGGTCCAGGAAAATTGTAGAACTTGTTTGGGACAACTATATACATCTCTACTATATACACTCCAGTCTCCACTCCAGCACAACTCTTTGCTGCAGACTATTACTCCTTTGCTCCTCCAGCACTCCACTTGCTTCCGTTCCCGCAATCAGCTAGCACCATGTGATTAGGCCTGACACTGGCTCAGCCAGGCCTCAGGAAGTTGCCCTTTACAAGCAGGGACTGCAGGCTCCTATAGTGTAGAGAAAGTTCTGGTGCTAACTGTCCTTAATGCGGCTACTGGTCCCAGTCAGCCCTCTTCAGGCCCTGACAGTCCTTTTGGCTGCAGCTGCCCAACTCCACTGCCCCTGATATCACAGTCCTCTCCTCTGGTTCTGCACCCATCTCCAACTATACTCTCCCAGTCCTCTCAGGTGTGCTTCCCCAGTCCTTCCGACTGTGTATGTCACTCACCACCCCTCCAGGCTGCAACCAGTGGTTCCTCTCCCTGGAGACTTGCCCGGCAGTGCTCTTTCCTGCTGTCCTCTCTTGCTCCTCTTGTGCCTCCTGTCCAGGACACCTCCACATTTTCTTGGAGGGTCCTGTTCGCACCCATACTGGGGAGCTCCCTTAAAGGCCCCGACAGCCTCAACACTCCATCTCTTCCATCCAACAACCCCTCCCCAGTTGGGCTGACCCTGGGTATTTTAGGAGGCTTTCCCCTGCCACTCTAGGTTGGGGATTGGTCAGGGTTCCCCAGAATACCCCAAGGCAGCTCCATCTCTCCTTCCAGAATTTTCCAGAAAACTCTGGAAAGAAGAGGGAGGTCTCAGGGAGACTGCATGTGAGTCACCAGCTGTACACTGAGCCACTCCCAGCCCAGAATGAAAACAATCAGGCCTAGACACCAGCTAGACCTGCCTACATTTTCCTACTCTCACAGAAAAATCCTACCTCTAGCACCTACCTACCTAGAGGGTGCTACACTGTATAAACTGATTCTAAAGTTAATTCACTAAACTATATAAATAAATACAAGTTGTGGTCTAACCATACGTTATTCAAGGAATATATTCAATTAGCGCTGGTTGTTAAGGAGTCAGCATCCTTACCAACCAGTAAATAGCTTGCTGTTAAATAGCGGACATCCTTAACAGCCATAACTCATCTGCTGTCAGCGGGGTTCCCACTGACAGCAGAATGTAAACAAAAGAATCATCACATGACCCCAACATGGTGGGGGGGTGCCAAAGTACCTTGTGCCCATGTTGATAGGGGCAAGGGCCTCTTCCCCACAAGCCTGGTGGTGGCTGTGGGGGTCTGCAGGCAGCGGGTTTATCTTAATCTGGCAGCCCCCATTAACAAGAGGGCCCCCAGATCCTCCCCCCCATGTGAGTGAGGGCCCCCTCCCCAAAAAAAATAGATGACCCCCCGAAGCAGATCAATCATGATCAATGCTGACCGCAAACACCAAAACAGGAAAAAAAAAAAACGGACCTGCACTGAAACTTGGCTACTGCTGAATAAAGTTTACATCGGTGTCCCTGACCTTTCCCCCCTCGAGCAGGAACCTTTCCCTCAAGCTAACTCACTATTTCTGACAAGAGTGGTTCCTCTCTCTACAATAGCCACTCGCAAAATGCGTTCAACTGCTATTTATTACCATTGAACAAAAACAAAGAGAGCGTGCTCCAACTTAGAGCCTCCAGATCCACAGTCCTCAACTGATGGCATGGGACCTCATAACATCCACAATGGCTTACGTATTTCAAGGGTCAAGCCCTCTTCCTCAGAGCCCAATTGTGTTATGGTAATGCTTTGGGTTGCTGTGCCCTCTCATTGTTGCTGTTTTCCAGAATAAGCAAGACGCTTTGCTCCATACCTATAAGACAGTCAAGTGGAGAATCCATAGTGCCCTTAAACACCACACCCAAGGGCAGAAGGTTATTCTTTGGTTCGCATTTATTAGCATTGCCCACAATAAAGATTGTTGCCAAGGTCATCCAGCGTTACAGTGTCCAATTGGACCACTGCTCCCCCGATGACACCTACAGAGCCTAGAGAGGAACAGCTTCCATTCCTCCTGCACAGTGGTACAGCAACCAGCGCCCCTACAGCAAGGAGGATAAACTGCACCTGCCTACAAGTGTACCAGAAAGTACTGGAGCCAGAGACAGCCAGGACACTGACGTTTTTAGAGGAATTCAGCAGTAGCACCCTCCCTATTCCTCTCAGTGATGTTAATTAACTTGTTTTAAACTCTTCTTACATATGATCATGACAGAATGTATAACAAAATAGCAATACAGAAGTTATCTGTCACCTAGCTCTTCCTGTATTGTCGCTCAACCCACAAAATCGAATTCCGTGCCTTGCATATTTTACTTTAATCTATAGAGCATTACGCTATGGAATGAGAATGGCATTTTCCATACGAAGACATGAATGGGTTATTTGTTTGGACTGATCATTTTTTTAGCACATATATATATCATGACTGGCTTAAAATAAAACATTAAAAATGCTTTATTATACATAGAGATGTTCAAGGCGGACACATCTGAAAAGATAAATCCTTCTGCCTAGGCAAAAGCTGATGCTACGAGAGGAAAGAAAGCTGCTCCAAAATGTAGAATTATTCTATTGGAACACCAGTAAGCTTAGAGTGCCGGTCAAAGCCCTGCATTGACCTGGAAAGTCCACCATATATAGAGGTTCAGCACACCTACCACTGCTCAGATAACAGTTATGTTGCACAGAGAAGGGGCGTTCCCCCACCCTGCCTCTTGCTCATATGACTCTGTAGTGAGATTCAGACAATCCAAAAGTAAGGCACTACATTTGAAACAGTCTTGCATACTGCATTTGGATGTGGTGATTCGCTATGCTAGTCAATTCAAATAGAATCTAAAAATGCAAACCACAATTCTCACAATGTGTTTATGTGGGAATTAGCCCTTATAGCCCATTTCCAGCCCTGCCCCTAGTCCTACTCCCTCAGCCCCACATGCAATTTTAATCATTTTTTTGCATATGTAGGGACCATGCCCTAAAGCCCGTAGACACGGGCCAAATATCAGGCAGTTTCAATAGAAATGACTGCTGGTCCAACAAAAGCCGGCTAAACGTCCGGTTTGTGTCGAAGGGGCATGACTATAAAATGTCTGCCGATCGGCATCTAATCAGCACTCTCAAAAGGTGTGTTCTGGCTGGGGGCGTCCCCCAGTGGCAACCTGTGAAGCTCTGGGGAACTCATGCCCAAGAGGGTTAAGGTAGTGCTGGAAAATAATGGTGGCGACACAAAATATTGACACTTTGGGCCCAATTTGGACATTTTCACTTAGGGGTGTACTCACTTTTGTTGCCAGCGGTTTAGACATTAATGGCTGTGTGTTGAGTTATTTTGAGGGGACAGCAAATTTACACTGTTATACAAGCTGTACACTCACTACTTTACATTGTAGCAAAGTATCATTTCTTCAGTGTTGTCACATGAAAAGATATAATAAAATATTTACAAAAGTGTGAGTGGTGTACTCACTTTTGTGAGATACTATATATATATATATATACATATACACACACAAACACGCTGCAGTCCGTGTAGACTATATACACAGCGCATTCAGTGTAGCCTATATACAGTCAGTGCAAGTAGTGTAAGAATATATTTACAGTATAGCAGTGATGGCGAACCTATGGCGTGCGTGCCACAACTGGCATGCGGAGCCCTCTCTGTGGGCATGCCAGCAGTGTCCTCCACAGCCGCGCTGAGTCTTTTCTAATGTAATTGATGATGATGACTCATCTCTGTTCTAGTCTCTCTCTCTCCTCCAAGGCTGACTGTAGATCCATGCGGCCGGGGCGTGGCATCGCCCACTCTAGTGGAGTCCCGACTCCTGCTGCGGAGTGATCTCTCTGTGAGGGAGGGGCTGGGACTCTCCACCCTAGACCACCAGGGCAACCTCCGGGTGCCCAACTGGTTTCTCTTCTGTGGGCTTCTGCAAAAAAAGGCATGGATTAACTCTGTGGCATGGACATTATGCACAGGCTCTCAGGAGTTTTCTTCTGGACCATGCCCCCTCCACTTGATCAGATACTGTTTCTGACCCCTTCTTCTCCTGCAATCTAGGATGGCCTCAATCTCAAACTCCTCATCCCCATTAACAATTACGGGCTCAGGAGGTACTGTCCTATGATCAGGAAATGGATCTGGCACTGCAGGTTTCAGCAAGGATACGTGGTAATACCGAGTGAATTCTGGGAGATTCCGGCAAAGTTAATTCATAAGAGACAATATTCATTTTTCTCCTTACTGGGAATGGTCCTATGAACTTCTGAGCCAATTTCCTTGAGGGGCAAGCCATCTTCAGGTTTGTTGTAGCAAGCCATACTCTCCCCTCCTCTTCTTGTCAAATGTCCTCTTGTTGTTCTCCTGTGCCTTCGTGACCGTCTCCTGCAACAATTTATTATTATTCGTGAAGAAATCCAAAGTACTCTGGACTGCTTGAATGGAAGATTCAGAGATAAGATCAGGTAGAAAGATGGGGTAAAATCCATAATTAGCAAAAAATGGGGATTGCTTGGTAGCAGAATGACAGGCATTGTTATAAGCAAATTCTGCTAATGGTAGCAGTGACACCCAATCATCCTGGACAAAAGAAGAGAAGCAACGGATATACTGTTCTAGAGTCAAATTAGTGCATTCTGTTTGTCCGTTGGTTTGTGGATGGTAAGTCGAGGATAAGGAAAGTTCAATCTTCAAATTCTTGCATAGTGCTTTCCAAAACCTGGACGTAAATTGAAGCCCTCGGTCAGATACAATATTCGCAGGCACACTATGGAGCCTGACAATTTCTTTAATAAAGACCCAAGCAGTCTCAACAGCAGACGAGGAGCCTTTCAAGAGTTCAAAATGAGCCATCTTTCATAGCCAATCCACCACCACAAAAATAACGGTACATCTTTCAGATGGTGGCAGTTCAACTATGAAGTCCATAGAGAACATCTTCCACGGTCTATCAGGTACTGGCGAGGGGGGAGTAACCCCCAGGCTCTGTTACATGTATTTTTGCTTTGGGTACAAGTGATACAAGCATTCAAGTAAGCTCTGCAGTCTCTCTATAACTCAGGCCACCAGAAGGTGCGCTGTATCAAATCGACAGTCTTACGGATACCAAAATGGCCTCCTAGAGGGTGATCATCACATTATCCTAGGACAATTGCCCGAATATCAGTTGCCACAAATATTTGCTCACCTCTCCTTAGCATTCCGTCCCTTCCTTGTATTGTGACCCCTGGAGGACTGGGTGTCCTGGCAGAAGATTGCTGTAGCTGAGACAGAAGATTGGACTGGAGTAGAAGGAAATTCCCAGCTGGCAGGATGGTATCAGGTACTGATGTGTCTTTAGGATACTCAAACATGTGAGATAAAGCGTCAGCCTTGGTATTCTTTGATCCTGGTCTGTAGGTGATGTGGAGGGTAAATCTCGAGAAGAAGAGAGCCCATCGAGCCTGGCATGGCCTGAGATGTTTTGCAGATCGCAGGTATTTGAGATTTTTATGATCCGTGTAAGTCAGTATCGGATGCACTGCGCCCTCCAGTAAGTATCTCCATTCTTCTAGAGCTGATTTGATCGCCAAAAGCTCCCGATCCCGCACATCGTAGTTTTTTTTCTGCAGAAATGAGTTATCGTGAAAAGAAGGCAATAAGATGAGCCAGATCCTTGAGGCCTTGACGCTGTGATAGAACTGCTCCAACTGCGCTTTGCGATGCATCTACCTCTAGGAAATAAGGTAGGGCAGAATCAGGGTGATGTAGTACAGGAGCAGCAGTAAATAGCTTTTTTAAATTCTGGAATACCATCAGCGGTCCAGCAGAAACGAATACCCTGTTTGGTAAGTTGAGTGATAGGAGCAATTGTAGCTGAGAAGTTTTTAATAAACTTGCGGTAAAAGTTTGCAAAGCCCACAAATTGCTAAACTCCTTTTTTATCAGTGGGGGCTGGCCAGTCCAAGATTGCTGACACCTTTTGTGGGTCCATCTTGATCCCATCAGTGGAAATGATCAGGCCTAGGAACTGGATACTCTTTTGTTCAAAGTCACATTTTTCTGCCTTGACATAGAGTCCATGTAGGCAGAGCCAACACGGCACCTTTTTGACATGTTCCCGATGTAACTCTAATGATACAGAAAATATCAAGATGTCATCCAAGTAGACCACAACAAAGATATCCAAAATGTCTCTGAAGATGTCGTTAATGAAGTGCTGGAAGGTGGCTGGTGCGTTACAAAGGCCGAATGGCATGACCAGGTACTCATAATGGCCATACCGTGTACGGAATGCGGTCTTCCACTCATCGCCCTCTCTGATCCGGACCAGATTATAGGCCCCTCTCAAATCCAGTTTCGTAAAGATGGTTGCAGATTTAAGTCTCTGGAAGAGTTCAGGTACCAAGGGCAGAGGGTAATGATTTTTTACAGTAATTTTATTCAGATCTCGATAGTCCACACATGGCCGTAGGGAGTGGTCTTTCTTTTCCGCGAAAAATATGCCTGCACTGGCCGGTGAAGTGGAAGGACGGATGAATCCTTTCTGTAAGTTCTCATCAATATAGTCTTTCAAAGCCCCGAGTTCCTGTTCAGACAAAGGGAAGATACGCCCAAAGGGAATCTCAGCTCCAGGCAAAAGATCAATAGGGCAATCATAAGGTCTGTATGGGGGAAGGGTATCTGCCCCCCGTTTGTTGAACACAACCAGGTATTCGTGGTAGGGTTCTGGAACCGTTTGGCATAGTTCTAAGTCTTAGTCCATACAAAACAGAGTAGAAGTTGGTGAAGGGGGCACTGCCATGCAATGTTTCTGACAGTATGGTGACAGGAACTTAATAGTTCCAGAACTCCAGTCAATATGTGGATTATGGGTCTGTAACCAGGGTAAGCCCAAGATGACTGAGTATAGTGGTGGGGAAATTGCATCCAATCGCAGCAGTTACTGATGATTGGTAGAGGTAATGGCCAGAAGCGGTGGAGTCTCTTTATTCACAAGTCCTCATTTTATGCGAGACCCGTCAGCCAGGAATACGGTAAGTCCTTGCTCTTTAGCTTGTAAGGGAATGCGTTGCTGGGCTGCAAAAGATAAGTCAATGAAGCAGCTACAAGCACCGGAATCAATTATTGCTGTTACCGACATAATTCTTCCCAGAAGCTGGAAGGAAACAGGGAGAGCTATGTGAGCCGAACTGGCAGACAGGGTTGACTGATTAGCTGAGGACAGCGAGAGACACTTATGCAACTTGGCTGGACAGGTGCGCACATAGTGACCGGCTTTTCCACAATATAGGCAGAAGTTGTTTTCTCGTCTATGTTGGTGCTCCTCTGGAGTCAGTGAGGGACGAATCAGGCCAAGTGGCGTTGGTTCGGATACCTCTGCAGCAAATGGAGCAGAAACTCTCTCTGGTGAGTTAACAGGAGCAGAAGTCTTAGGCAGCATCCACACAGGATGGGACTTTTGTGCAGATCTTTCACATCTGTGTTCATGCAGTCAGCGGTTGATCTGGATGGACAGGGTGATTAAAGTTTCCAAAGAGCTTGGTACACCAACTCGAGCAAGTTCATCCTGCAAGCCCTCTGAGAGGCCCAAACGGAACTGATGCCGCAAGGCTGCGTCATTCCAACCAGTGTCTGCACTCCAGCTTTTTAAAGTCCGTAACATAGTCCTCAACCATTCTGCGGCCTTGCAGGAGCGCATGTAGGGCTGCTTCAGCAGTAGCAGTTCGCTGTGGGTCATCATACAGTTGAGACATAGTGTTGAAAAATAAAGACATGGTATTCAACTATTCTTTGTTCTCCTTCAGTAGCTGGTTGGCCCAGGTTTGTTGGTCCTCTAGAAGTAGGGAAATGATAAACCCCGCCTTGGTGAATTCGTAGGAGAAGGTCCGTGGCTGTAGGTTGAAGTAGAGCTGACATGCGTTATGGAATGCTCTAAACTTGCTTCTATCTCCAGAAAATCTCTCAGGGGTTACTGCAGGGTTTGCGGAAGTCTCTGGACAGTGGCTGTGGCTGGGTTGGATGCGGAAACAGCAGTAGGTATCGCTGTGGCCAAAGACTGAACTCGTTCCTCCAAATGAATATATCCCTCCTGCAGGGTCTGTATGGCTTAAGTCAGAGTAGCCAGGTGCTGCCAGATTTCACCCAGTGGAGAGGATCCTCTTGAAGGCTCGGTCATGGCTGTTTGGTACTGTCACGTACCTGATAAGTGAGCCTAATGGTAGAGGGAGGCCTCTCATACAACTCAGGCTCGAGGGCCACTGGCAATGATACAGCACCCACAGGAGCATGGTGGGGGTAAGAGTACCTGTAATCAGTCCAGTAGCAGCAGTCAGCAGATGAGCTGGTAGCAGGAGGCATGTGTGCCAAGCTGGATGCTGTGCAGGCTGGATGGACAGGATACAAGCTGGCAGAGCTGGATGCTGTGCAGGCTGGATGGACAGGATACAGGCTGGCAGAGCTGGAAGCTGTAGCAGACTGGATGAGCCAGGTGCAGGCTTGCAGAGCCAGGTGCTGTGGCAGACTGGGTCAGCAGGATGCAGGGTCAGACAGGCCGGATCGGAAACAATCAGGCAGATCAGGTGCCAACAGCAGGGAGGTCAGGTCACAAGCCAAGGTCGAACAGGGAATCAGCAGGCAGGAGAGGAGTCAGGGTGTCAAGCAGACAAGCACAGGTAAGTAGTAAGCCGGATCAGAGGTCACACAGAATCAGGAACACATGCAGAAGCTGCAGACCAAACAGCAATTAGTCTATACGGAAGCCCTATTTAAATAGCATGCGTGCGCGCTGTGAGCTTCTGATTATACTGGTGACCTGTCTTCCCTGACAGATGGGCTGCATGGTCGAGTCACCAGAAGAAAGCCATTACTATGCAAATGCCACAAAGTATCCGGCTTACAATATGCCAAACAGCACAGAGACAAGCATCAAACCTTCTGGCACAAAGTCATTGGAGTCGTTTGGAGTGATGAGATCAAAATTGAGCTTTTTGGCCACAACCATAAATGCTACATTTGGAGAGGAGTCAACAAGGCCTGTGATGAAAGGTACACCATTCATACTGTGAAACACGGTTTTGGGGATGTGTGAGCTACAAAGGCACAGGAAATTTGGGCAAAATTGATGGCAAGAAGAATGTTATCAAAACATACTGGAGGTACATTTGCATTCATCAGCCAGGAAGTGGAGCATTGGACGTACTTGGACATTCCAACATATCAATGATCCAAAACACAAGGCCAAGTTGACTACATGACTACCTGTCATTGGATACAGCAGAATAAAGTGAAGGTTCTGGAGTGGCCATCTCAGTCTCCTGACCTCAATATCATTGAGCCACTCTGGGGAGATATCAAATGTGCAGTTCATGCAAGACAGCCAAAGAAATTCCAGGAACTGGAGGCTTTTTACCAAGAGGAATGGGCAGCTTTACCATCTGAGAAGATAAAGAGCCTCATCCACAAATAACATAAAAGACTTCAAGCTGTCATTGATGTTAAAGGGGGCAATACACGGTATTAAGAACTGGAGTATGTAAACTTTTCATCAGGGTCATTTGGGTAGTTTCTGTTGTCATTATGATTTAAAAAGATTAAACACAGTTGATTGATAATAAATGGCTTCAGCCAAACACTAACCATGAGTGAAAGAAAAGTTTTTGTGTTGTCATTCATATTCTCTGAGAAATGGCCAAGAAATCATAAATTCTGCCAGGGTATGTAAACTTATGAGCACAACTGTATACATATATATATACAGTGCAATCAGTGTAGACTATATATACAGTGCTTTCGGCGGTGTACAGTATATAATACAGTGTAGAGCGGTGTCCAAAAAAACAAATCCCTACCATGTCCAGAAGGCCACCAAGGAAAGGCAGATGCCCACAGGCCACTAAAAGAGGGTAAGCAGCCTCTGTGTCCACAGTGAAAAGTGGTGGTGGTGGACAAGGCGGGTCACGCTTGTCTTTTTTTTCTGCTGCTGGCAGTGTTATTCAGCCACAACATGCAGAAGAGTTGGTGGAGTGGATAACTAAGCCATCCTTATCCTTTGTCACCCAGGCTCATACTAGTTTGCCTTCCAACAAAGGTGCCAAAGCAGCCTATTCCACCGGATCCTTGTCCACAGTTACTCCTTCTGTAGCTCCACCATCATGCACGGAGGAGTCACCAGAATTATTCGACCATAGTGTTGGTTACATGCTGATGGAGGATGCTCAGCAATTTGAAGGCACCGATGTTGGTTCCCAGGTTAAGGAAGGGAGTAACGTGAGAGAGAGGGGGTGCCACAGAAGGACAAGAAACTAGCAGTTATGTTCCCCCAGATGCAGCATACTGCCAAGTTTGCTCCAGTGACGAGGAGGGAGGGGATGATGAGGGCACTGACTGTACTTGGGTGCCTGAGAGAAGAGAGGAGGAAAGTGAGGAGGAGGCACAACTCCAACGAGGCAGGATGTCCTCCAGGGGCCAGCTTAAGGGAAAAGATCCTATTGCATCACACCACAGAGCTCCACATGTGCAGGGCGCTGACTGCCCGCTGACTTCCAAAATTTCATTGGTGTGGGCTTTTTTCAACACGTGCAGTAAATCGCACCATTGCTGTTTGCAAGCTATATCTGAAGCAGATCAAGCACGGCCAGAACAGCAGCCGCTTGGGCACCACATGCGTGACAAGACATATGAAGACCTGCCATGCATTCCGTTGGCAACAGCACCTCAATGACCCACATCATAAAACAAGGCGGACTTCTCCTTGCTCCTCATCTGTGATCTCAACCCCTACTATACCTCCAGTCCTCTCAAAAGCCTGCACTGAGTGGAATGAAGGTATAGCAATAGGTGAGTACTTGCAGCCAATCTGCTAGCAGTTGAGTGCAAAAGAGGGAATATGGCACTGCCAAGTAATGCTCCGTGTGAAATAGAAATTGCAATGTATACAAGTGTGCAAAAAATCCAATAAATAAATAAATGTATGGTGTACAGAAACACTCATATGTAATAATAATCAAACCGTAATTAACTGATCGAATGTGTAAAATCCATGATATTAAACCTGTGCAAAATTGCATTGAGAATAAGCCCCATATCTTGGTAAGTGGAAAATTGTTATAAAAATAAAAATGAAAAAAGTGAATACCATCATATATAATAATCAAACCATAATTAATAGATCGAATGTGTAAAATCCATGATTTCCAAGATCTCCACTTATGAGTAGACATAATTTAAAATAGATAAAAACTGGGAAGCCGGACGGAGCACTTTTGATGGATTCTACTACATTATAAGGTAATCTTCTGCTTGGTAATGGCTTTCTTCTGGCGACTCGACCATCCAGCCCATCTTTAAAGGAGAACACATATATATTTTTTGTTTTCTTGAATGGACATTGGTGTATTTAATTTTTTAATTTTATTTTTACAATTGTTCACCTACCAATACATGGGACTTATTTTCACTGCAGTTTTGCACAGGTTTAATATCATGGATTTTACACATTCAATCAATTAATTATGGTTTGATTATTATTATTATATATGATGGTATTCAATTTTTTTATTTTTTATTTTTATAACAATTTTCCACTTACCAATATATGGGGCTTATTCTCACTGCAATTTTGCACAGGTTTAATATCATGGATTTTACACATCCGATCAATTAATTAGGGTTTGATTATTATCATATATGAATGTTTCTGTACACCATACACTTTATTGGTTTTTTTGCACACTTGTATACATTGCAATATCTATTTCACATAGAGCATTACTTGGCAGCGCCATAATCCCTCTTTTGTACACAACTTATTGGCTACCTCACTCTGAGGCTTCCTAGGGAAGGCAGCAGCCTTTTATCATTTATTATTTTTATTTTTACTCCTTTTCCCGGATATCTTTAGCGCAGGGTGCACTGTCCTTTCCAGTCTGCTAGCAGTGCACCATCAGTTTATTTCAGCAGGCAAATTTCCCTACCCCAGTTGCTGAACCGTAAAAAAAATACTGTCCCAGCCATCCACATGCTCAGTGTCTAAATGCTAGTTTGGCCAAATTGCTAGCACTACAACTGCTGCCTTTTCAGATGGTAGACTCTACCCCCTTTCATGAATTTGTGGAATGTGCTGTACCACAGTGGCAGGTTTCAAAAATACATTTCTTTTCACGTAAGGCCATTCCAGCTCTCTACCGTCATGTGGATGGTAATGTTTTGGCCTCCCTTGGACAGGGCGGTCAGCAACAAGGTTCATATTACCGCTGACTCATGGTCCAGCAGGCATGGTCAGGGACGTTACCTTTCCTTCATGGCCCACTGGGTAACTCTGCTGGCAGCTGGGAAGGATGCAGGAAAGGGTTTAGTGTTGGAGCTAGTTCCGCCACCACGCCTCCAAAAAGTGGTGGTGATTCTGCCATATCTGTTTCCTCCACCCCCTCCTCTTCTTCTTCCTCTGCAGAAGTGTCCTCTGAACCAGCAGTGCTCCCTAAGCGTTCAAGGGGCTACACAAGCAGTCAGGCTAAAAAGATGCCATGTGGTGCTTCAGTTGGTCTGTCTAGGGGGCAGTAGCCACACAGGGGCAACGATTCTGTAAGCTCTGCGGGGGCAGGCTCAGAGGTGGTTGACGCCATGGCAGCTTGAGCCAGGAATGGTTGTATGCAACAATGGCACCAACCTTCTCTCTGCCCTCCGACAGGGATGCTTGACACATGTTCCATGCTTGGCACACGTCCTGAATTTGGTGTTGCAGCGTTACTTGACCAGGTATCCAGGCTTACCAGATATTCTGAGGTAGGCCAGAAAAGTCTGTGGTCATTTCCAGCAGTCATACAATGCCAGTGCTCGGCTGGCTGACATGGAGCGGGAATTCAACCTGCCCACCAACTGCCTCATTTGTGACATGCCCACCAGGTGGAACTCAACATTGGCAATGCTGCAGCTGCTGCACACACAGCAGAGGGTCATCAAGGAGTACCTGTGTGAGTATGGCACCAGGACAGGCTCAGGTGAGCTTGGCTTCTTTTTGCCACGCCAGTGGCTACTGATCAAGGATGCATGCACTGTCACCATTTGAGGAGTCCACAGGCATGGTGAGCAGCGACAATGCATGCATCAGTGACACTGTCCCTCTAGTCTTCCTGTTGGAGCACACGTGGATCATTACTGACTGGCAACCCTTCTTGATCCACGTTACAAGGGTAAAGTTGCAGAGCTCATCCTGCCTTCGCAGAGGGAGCAGAGGATAAAACATCTTCAGGATACTTTGAAGAAAAGTTTGTGCAACGCCTTTCCAGACCCTGGGAGGTTACCATTTCCTGGTGCTGGACAATGTGTTTCTGAGGCTTAGTTTGGTCAGAGGAAGAGCGGTAGAGAAGGTGGCCAGATGACCGATGCCTTTACACAATTCTTCAGTCCTCAGCACCTAGGGCTGATAGGTTCAAGCAACCATTAGCAGTGTCTGCATTATATGGTGCAGGAATATCTAGGGGCAAGAGCAGACTTGGAGACCTTTCCAAATGAGCATCCAGAACTTGCTCAATATGCAATCAAGCTACTGGCCTGTCCTGCATCCAGCGTGCTTTCTGAACGGACATTCAGTGCTCCTGGAGGGTTTGTAACGGATCAAAGCATGTGCCTGTCCACGGACTCCATTGATAGGCTCACATTTATAAAAATGAATCAGTCCTGGATCAGCAGCTATCAAGCCCCTGATGCTGATGTAACTGATTGGATTTGCTAGGGATCTGAGATCCCTTGAAGACTGTCTATGCTGCCTATCCTATTCCTCCTGAATCCTGATGATGCTAGGGTTTGGGTTTAGGAGACAACCGCAGGGCTCGTTTCTGCGCCCAACAAGAGTAACTGTAAGGGGTTACAGTGTTCTGGCACCACCAACACCCAAGGCCCATTTTTTCTGCACCTGTTTGACTGGGGCATGTCATTACAATTTTTAAAATAATTTACAACAGCAGGGCCCGTTCCTGCACCTAACAAGAGTAACTGTGAGGAGTTACAGTGTTCTGCCACCGCTTACACCCAAGGCCCAACTTTCCTGCACCTATTTAACAGGGGCATGCCATTGCAATCGCAATTTTTAAAATCATTTACAATCGCCGGGCCTGTTCCTGCGCCCAACAAGGGTAACTGTAAGGGGTTATAGTGTTCTGGCACCACCAACACCCAAGGCCCAATTTTTCTGCACCTGTTTAACAGGGGCATGTCATTACAATTTTTGAAATAATTTCCAACAGCAGGGCTCGTTCCTGCACCCAACAAGAATAACTGTGAGGGGTTACAATGTTTCGGCACCACCAACACCCAAGGCCCAATTTTTCTGATCCTGTTTAACAGGGGCATGTCGTTACAATTTTATAGAGTGCAGTCCCCGTAGTACATATAATACAGTTCAGACTATATGGTGTAGTCAGTGTAGTATATATAACACAGTGTATTGAAGTGGTTAAGGGGAACCCTATGGCAGAATTAAGGGAAAAAAACAGCATTGGGTCCCCCAAAATCCATACCAGGCCGTACGGGTAAGCATTCAACCAGGTATGGATTTTAAGGGGAACCCCGCATCAATTTTTTTTTAAAAATGGTGTGGGGGTCCCCCCAAAATCCATACCAGACCCTTATCCGAGCATGCAACCTGGCAGGTCAGGATGGGGGGGGGAAGCGAGCGCCCCCCTCCTGAACCATACCAAGCCACATGCCCTCAACATGTGGAGGGTGCTTTGGGGGTCCCACACAAAACACCTTGTTCCCATGTTGATGAGGACAAGGGCCTTTTCCCAACAACCCTGGCCAGTGGTTGTCAGGGTCTGCGGGCGGGGGGCTTATCAGAATCTGGAAGCCCCCTTTAACAAGGGGGCCCCCAGCCCCCCTTTTTAACTTATATTGCCGGGAACCGGCAATACATTTCAGCTGCGGCAATTTTGAATGACATTTTTCCTTTCTAAATGTCATTTTGCTCCGCCACTGTTCTAGACAACGCACAAATGTGCCACTTTACAGGCAGACTAAGGGGACCCCCCAAGCACAATATTTAAAGGAATATTTAGTTTCTATTGTTTCACTTTCAGCATTATTAAAATCACTGCTCCTGAAAAAACAATTGTTTTAAAAACTTTTTTTTGCATTGATATATGTCCCCTAGGGCAGTACCCGGGTCCCCATACACAATAACTTGCATATAAGCCTTTAAAATTAGCACTTTTGATTTTTCATGTTCGTGTCCCTTTGACTTTAATAGGGTTTGCGTGTTCGCATGAACTTATTGCCTGCTGGCAGTGTTCTGGTGCGAACCGAACCGGGGGATGTTTGGCCCACCCCTACTGTTCAACAGTGCGAAGAGTACAGATTGCCATTCTAAGCTTCAAGGTCCTCATTTGTGCACTGACTGTTGCTCTTGGAGACATGTGAAGTTATTTGGTTGGTTTTTGAGTATTCTGTTCCCTAACCCTCTCTTCCTGAGTTTGCTGTGCCTAATGAACTCTGTTGAATGTTTTAAAGTGATTGGCGCCCAATTTCTTCCACCAACAGTCAAGGATTCCACCCTGAGATCTGAAATGCTAGCACACTGAATCACTTGGTGGTTCTCACCCACCTGCCAGGGAAAAGGGAGTGCTACACATACTTACTTATTTAGATTTTTTCTAACCAGTCACATAACATGCAGGGTCCTCTTCATCGTTCCTACAGTGGTGGGCAGTCTTTGATGAACGCAAAAAGCATCACTCCCTTTGATGATGTCAGCTATGTTCTGTGTAGAGCTTTGGCATGCTGATGTGCAGGGAGGTGTCCATGATGTCCTGGGCTGGGCTGAGCTTAAAGGAAGTTATTTGAATAACCCTCAGTGTCATTCAAAACTAGCTAATCCTGGATCAAAAAACATCTGCAGGGGACAGTGCTGGCAATTAGATGACATGATTTGTTTTCATTGTAACCAGTACTGGGCTGTGTAATTTTAACAATTACCAAAAATGGTAATTAATCTAAGCCTTTCACTCTTTTGGTTAGGCTGTCAGCCTTTGCCATTCATTTAGGGTTATGAAGCCTTCATGCTTCAGATTCATAACTTTTTGTATCTAATGGTTCCAATAAACTAGAGTGAGGATGTGCAAATTTAACTTAATTCTGAGTGCCTTTCTATGCAGTAGGCATCCCTGCCAGCAGTTATCAAGATCCTTCAGTAGGGATCATCAGTTTGTACAGGACCAAGTGGTTGGCCTATCTCCTCTCTCGTCAAAGGCCTGCGACCAGATATGCTGGAGTAGGAAATTCAGATTACACCCACCAGGCCCGGACTGGGACAAAAAATAGGCCCGGGCATTTTAGACTGAGCAGCCAACTTTTGTGTCGGGTCATGGACAGAGAATAT
>BLSH010067664.1:487837-524138 GCA_018402905.1 Glandirana rugosa | reverse complement strand
GCTACATACGACCGTCAACGTACGATTCAACACGGTCGTACGCACGATCGTCGTCCCGTGTGTACGAGCCTTAACACCTACAGGAAGCCTACACACACAATGAGAATATGTCCCCTGTATACTTTTCAATGTCAATTTCCCAGTTTGACCAGAGTGTCTCTTTAAACAGAAGCAGGTTGTCACTAACCTGTGAAGTATAGAATGCATAGTGTACAGCGTACTTAGATGCTGACCAATCCTAGAAATCCTAGTTACAGGTATGGTAAAGGGTCAGTCCACCTAAAGCTGATGTTTACGCATCTAATGGAGGTTGGACTGTTAAACCTCCAGTTTCTTCTTTCTCTCTGAGTCTATTGGTGAGGCTTCTGCACTGAGTTCCCAGGTCTCCACACCTGCTGTGCCCATTATGAGGGCTGCCACTGTTCCTGTTTGATTTATATCTATTTACCCACTTAAGCTCTGGAAGTTTTTACCCCCTTCATGATCAGTGCATTTTTTGCTATTCAGCACTGCGTTTATTTAACTGGCAATTGCATGGTCATGCAACACTGTATCCAAATTAAATTTATACCATTTGTTCACACAAATATAACTTTTTTTGGTGGACTTTGATCACCACTGTTCTGTTTGTTTATTTTTTATTATATAAATAAAAAAAGGTTAAAAAAAACAATATTTTTTACTTTCTGCTATAAAATATATCCAATAAAAAATAAAATAAATAAAATCCCAATAAATGTATATAGATTGGTTTGCATGAAAGTTACAGCATCTACAAACTACACCATATATATTAGATTTTTTTTTGTGTATACTACTAATGGCAGTAAACACCAACGTAAGGTGGGACTGTGCTAGTGCAATGGCCAATCTGACACTGACACTGGGTGGGAACTGAGTAACTGGCACTGACATTACCAGTGACACTAATAGAGTGATCAGTGATAATACTATATACTGCCACTGTACTAATGATACTGGCTGGGAGGGGTTAACATCTAGGGGCAATCAAAGGGTTTACTGTGTGCCTAACAATGTGTTATGCATGTAATGTGTGCTGCTTTTACTAACAGTTGTGGCTGTGTTTTCTCCCTGCTTTGCAGGGTGGAAGCACAACCACATTGCTGCTCTATGTACAGAGCCCTGTGTTGTTAGTAAACACAATGCTCTGTACTGTGATTCGCTAAGCCAATCAGCAGGTCCTGGCCATAAATCATTGGCTGGGACCTGCTAACTGAATTTTTCTGTAGCGAATGACAGCACAGATGTGGCTGTGGGCCTGTGCATGGGCGGGCCCTCTACTCTGAAATGCCAGATCTCGTACATGTACATGATCCAGCGCACTGCCACATTAAAAAGGCAGTGGGGGTCCACGTGTGTTTATTATTAAGGAAAATGTAACATGAGGAACTTCAATACACAACAGTGAGCGGAAATACCCTGATGGGTAGAATTATGGCAGCGAGATCTTGCTTTTAGGGTATCCATACAATATTTATTTTATTATTTTATTTCAGGTACTTATATAGCGCTGTCAATTTACGCAGCGCTTTACATATACATTGTACATTCACATCAATCCCTACCCTCAAGGAGCTTACAGTCTAAGGTCCCCAACTTACATTCATCCATATACTAGGGCCAATTTAGACAGGATCTAATTTACCTACCAGCATGTCTTTGGAGTGTGGGAGGAAACCGGAGAACCTGGAGGAAACCCACGCAGGCACAGGGAGAACATGCAAACTCCAGGCAGGTAGTGTCATGGTTGGGATTCGAACCAGCGGCCCTTTTGCTGCCAGGCGAAAGTACTAACCACTACACCACTGTGCCGCCCAATATAAGACTCTGCCCACCATGTTGCTGCCCCATGACTAGATCAAACCCTTAAATGAGGCTGGCCTTGTGCTTCTTCTTGTAGCTTCAGTGTTACCAGCAGGATATATCATACTACTGTTCTCCTAAAAAATATACAGATCACTTCCAGAGTCCCTGTTCCCAGACTGTTGGAGGGATCATAGTTTTAAATTAATAAGCAGACAATTTTTTATTACCTGCTGCTCCCAGTTCTTTCAGCCTGTCGTGTCCCAGCCAAGCTTAACATCCGCTGTCAACTCATACTGTCGCTTTGCTTATTGCATTTCGTTATGTCTTTATTACTGCCTTTTGCAGTTCCAATGAAAAACAATTGTGATGTCTGAAAATAGAATTTTTTTTTTGTTCCCTCTTCTTGAATGGCGTCCAGGCTTAATTCTCAGTCATTTCATATAAATCCTTGCGTCACTCTTGGCTGCATTAACAAAACCCCTTTTAAAAAGAAATTTGTATTTATGAAGAGGGAGGAGAGATAATGACTTTAAAAAAAAATGGTCCTCAAGTCGTGACACTAAAAGTTGGAGTTTGCTTTTTTCTTTTTTTTTTTTTTTAGTCTAAACTATGATGTTAGGTCACAGAAAAGGCTAAAACACTGTCTTGAAGTATGTGCATATTTCAAGCCGCTGAGTTTAATGTAATAACAAAGGTCATAATAACAAACCATTACAGGCTTGGTCTTGGCAACTATCTCCACAGAAGAATTCTGAAGAGCGGTCATTATTTGTGCTGTGTTTTGGCATTTGCAGGACAGCGCCGGTTCACCAGTGAGTCATGGGGAAGGAGAGAGGCAGTAGCATTGTGAGCACTGAGCCATCAATTACTCCACTGTTTACTGGAAGCTTCTCCGGCTGATACTAACCAGGACTTCTTTTAGAAGAATGGCTTTCCAGCTGGTGTATTAGGAGCACAGCACTTAACAAGTCAGGCTAATGGCCGATTAAGTCATTCTGATGTTACTGACACAAGTTCGGCTGCTTTAATTATGCTCTAGGAAATTTGTGTGGATGACTAAGCTAATTTATAAACTTAAATTCATGGTTGTCTCAAAAAAAAAAAAAATATTAGACATCTGACGATCATCTCCGATCAATATGATCCCAAGAACCTTCAAAGATCTCAGATGAAGGAATTCATTGACTTGGTTTGGTTTGCTCAGCCAGCAGATGTTATGGGGCAATAGGGTAATGTGGACTCTGGCATAGACTCTCTTGGGGACACCAGTGGTGATGTCATGCTTAACCAGTTCCACACCGCCCACCGTCTATTTACAGCGGCAGTGTGGACGCTGGGCGCGAATCGCTGTAAAAAAGCGGCGATCTGTGAGTGGCCAGGCTAGGGGGCGCGCGCGCCCGCCGCACTCCTGAGGAGTGTGCCCGCGGCTCAGGTGGACCCGATGTCCACCGGCGAGCCGCGATGAGCGGCTACAGACAAAGAACGGGGAACCGCTGATGTAAACACGGCGGTTCCCCGCTCTGTTAGTGGGGGCATGGGTGATCTACTGATCCCTGTCACTGGGATCAGGTAGATCTCTCATGCCCATGGTAGCCCTACCCCCCCCCCCCACAGTTAAAACACACCCAGGGAACATAGTTAACCCCTTCCCTGCCCCCTGCAGGTTAACCCCTTCACTGCCAATGACATTTATACAGTAATCAGTGGACATTTAAATTTCTGATCGCTATATAAATGTCATTGGTCCCAAAAAAGTGTCAAAAATGTCCGACATGTCCGCTGCAATGTCGCAGTACCGCTAAAAATCGCAGATTGCCGCCATTACTAGTAAAAAAGAAAAAAACCCCAGAAATGAATTCTCACCATCCGTAAACGCGGCCATTTTTGTGCAAACCAATCAATAAATGCCGATTGCAATTTTTTTTTATCACAAATATGAGGAAAAATATAAATCGGCCAAAACCGATGAAAATAATGTTTTTTATATTTTTTTTTGTATTTTAGCAAAAAGTAAGAAATTTGGGTTTTTTTGCAAAATGGTCGCTCTTCTTTTGTTTATAGCGGTGATCAGAAATGACGCAGAGGGGATCAAATACCACCAAAAGAAAGCTCTATTTGTGGGGAAAAAAGGACGCAAATTTCGTTTGGGTACAACGTCGCACGACCGCGCAGTTGTCAGTTAAAACGACGCAGTGCTGAATCGCAAAAAGTGCTCTGGTCCTAACCTGGGAAATTCTTCCGGGGCTGAAGTGGTTAAGTTCCTGGGTCAGCACGTGTACTACAGCCATTAGGAAGGGACCAACTTTCCCTTCTGGACTTATAATTTATTTTAACAAACACAATAGGAGTTGGTGCAACCAAAGGAAGGCTTAAAATTTGTGGGGAGGAATAGAGCCATCAACTTCAGCAAGACGATCTTACTGTTAAAGCCCCCAAGAGGTATATGAATAACTCAGACGACCATTCGCACACTTACAACTGAAATTATATCTTTGGACAGACTAATCCTTTCATCTGCAAAATAGTCTTACCAAACTCATTGGCTAGTCTAAGCCAATGTTAATTTCGTCAACTAAAATATTTTCGTTGACTAAATTAACACTCTTTTAGTGGACTAAAATATTAAAACAAATTAAATGACTAAAATACGACTAAAACTAAAATGGCATCTTAGTCAAAAGACTATAACTAAAACTAAAAAAAAAACTAAAAATATACTAAAAACATACTCACTTGATGCGGCCTTGGGCTTTTGTGGGGCACATGGTTGGGTGGATGGTGGCCCGGAGGGGGGATCCCGCCAGGCCAAAGGGTGGCCCCGCTGCACCCGAGGGGGACACGCTGCTGCTGCTGCTGTATAATTTAGTTGATTTTCACTTCACATGTATTTGTTACTTTGGTACTGTATTTAAATAAATCTCTTTTTGGATATACGTTTGTATATCGCCCTGACATGTATGTATTTACTTCTTATTAGACTGTTATATTCAGCTCCAGATGAAGCGCGGACCATTCAAGCGCGAAACTAGTTGAGCAAGTTCCTTCTCTTGCATCTGCTGCAGGGATTCATACTGGCGTAACCATTATGATTCAATGTTTTCAGTTACCTTTTGCTTTTTTGAGCGCCCTTTAATGCATTGTGAGTATTGGGTTGCGCCTGAGTATACACATCCCAGCAACATGTATGCTATATTGTGTTTGACCCCCTGGGGTCCTGGTTTACTCATTTAATCACCAGCACCCCTGGGGATCTTTAATGGCCTAGCAGGTCACTCTAACTACATGATTTGTGTGGTATATACATTTTGAAGCAATTTTAGATGTCTAATGTTTTGGGCACATGGATGCCATTTTGTAACAAATAAAGCTTATAATCAACTTTTTACTCAGCTTGCCATCAAAGTCCATTTTTTCAAAACAATGTTCTTGTATAAAAAACTAAATCAAAATTTGACATCAAAATTAACACTGGTTATATATCGCAAAGGCTAAATCTGTGTCTGCAGCGCATGTTCAAACCTTAATACCATAAATAATAACATGTTATTCAATTTTTTTATTCCAGGAGTATATAGTGAGTTTGGAAATTCTAGAGAAGTGCTTAAATAATGCATTACAATTTAACTACACCCATTAGATTTTAGTTGACTAAAATATTACTAAAACTAATTCAGATGACTAAAATACGACTAAAGCCTCGTACACACGGTTCGACGGTCGTACGACTGAACAGACCATATCGTATGTTGGATCATGTAACTTGCATACTGACATGCACTACACGATCGTACGACCAAGCTGAACGTAGTGACGTGTTATGAACGTATAAAGAGAAAGTTCAGGTGCATGTAATTAGTGCCTGACCGTTCCTGACTTCTGAGCATGCGTGTTTTGCACAATACAACTTGTTGGACCAACTTCTCTGTAGACACGATACAACGGTCGTATGACTGCTTGTTGTACAACCAAAGTTTTCTAGTCTGCTCATACAACTCCTCTTGTACGACCGTCGTACTTCGGCTGTTCTAATTGCGTGTACTAACAGTCGGATGAGCATACGACGATCGTTCGTACGAGCAGTTGCATACGACCATCGAACCGCGTGTACGAGGCTTAATGCTCAATTCACATCTATGCATTTTTAGTGCATATTGCAGATTTGCACTACAGAATGTGTTCCATAGGAAACCATGATAAATGGACTGTAGTGCAAATCTGCAAAATGCAAAAAGCAATAAAAATGTGTAAGTGTGAAGCAGGCCTGAAACTAAAATGGCATTGTAGTCAATAGACTATGACTAAAACTAAATCGAAATTTGAAAAATGAACAGTGGTTATATATCACAACGGCTAAATCTGTGTCTGCAGAGCACATTCAAACTGTAATACCATAAATAATGACATGTTATTACATTTGTTTTACCCCAGGAGTATATAATGAGATTGGAAATTTTAGATAAGAGCTTAAATAATGCATTACAATTTAACTACACCCATTAGATTTTAGTCAACTAAAATGATTTTAGTCGACTAAAATGTAGTGGAGATGTTAGTTGACTAAAATACGACTAAAATTAAAATGGCATTGTAGTCAAAAGACTATGATTAAAACGAAATCAAAATTTGACATCAAAATTAAAACTGGTTATATATCACAACAGCTAAATCTGTGTCTGTAGTGCACGCTCAAACCTTAATACCATAAATAATAACATATTAGATTTTTACTCCAGGAGTATATAATGAGATTGGGAATTTTAGATAAGTGCCCTAACCCTGTTAGGGTTTACTTCCTCTATGTTACCCTGGAATGTAAAAGCATAATGGGCTAATATGCATCACATATTCACCCATTATATGCCACTTAGCTGCATTGGAAGCCAGCGATGTCCAGTGATATCCCCGCTCCAGGCCACATCCATCTTCTGCCCCTCTTCCTTCTGGGGCTGCGATCTCCAGCTCTGTGACTGGCCAAAGTTGCGTGACGTCACTCCTGCGCATGGGCGCGGGAGCCGCCAGTCACGGCATGATCTCAGTGAAGGACCGGCACGGAGGCCGTTTCTTCACTGTGCATGTGCCCGATGATGTAGGCACATCACAGTACTCTGTATATCTCCTAAATCGTGCAGGTTTGGGAGATATGCAGGGAACCTACAGATAAGCCTTATTATAGGCTTACATGTAGGTTAAAGTGGTTGACAATCACTTTAAATAATGCATTACAATTTAACTAAACCCATTCGATTTTAGTCGACTAAAATGTACTTGGGATTTTAGTGGACTAAAATACAACTAAAACTAAAACAATTCAGATGACTAAAATGCAACTAAAACTAAAATGGCAATTTAGTCAAAAGACTATGACTAAAACTAAATGGAAATTTGACATCAAAATTAACACTGGTCTAGGCTTTCTTACTACCCATGCAGCCATAAAAGGAACTCTGTACTGTGAGAATTACAGGAGCTTCCATTGCTGAAAATGCTAATTGCCTGGCTCTCTTTGACATCATAACATTGAGGTACTGACCCAGAACAGGCATACAGATCCAACATGCGATTTGGGTCAGTGACACAGAATGTTGAATCTGTTGACTGAGCAGCAGAGGCAGGCAACTAGCACTTTCCGAAATATTTCTGTACCCTTCCCCAGATCTGTGCCTCCATACAATTCTGTCTCGGAGGTCTACAGACAATTCCATGGACTTCATGGCTTGGTTTGTGCTCTGACATGCACTGTTAACTGTGGGACCTTATATAGACAGGTGTGTGCCTTTCCAAATCATGTCCATTCAACTGAATTTACCACAGGTGGACTCCAATCAAGTTGTAGAAACATCAAGGATGATCATGGCAAAGGCAATGAATACTTATGTCCTTGTGATTTATTTTTTGTTTTTTTATTTTTAATAAATTTGCAAAGACTTCAAACAAACTGCTTGTCATTATGGGGTGTTTGTAGAATTTTGAGGAAAATAATGATTTTAATCCATTTTGGAATAAGGCTGTAACATAACAAAATGTGGAAAAAGTGAAGCTCCGTGAATACTTTCAGGATGCACTGTACACTGGTATAGCATTGGCATGGGTTCCAACCTCTAGTTTTTTAGACTATCATTTACTAAGGAAGGGCCAACTCAGTCAATGTTACAATGTGGTGCATGCAGAGGCTTCTCACCTTTTCTCTGGAGGAAAGGGACCAGGCAGCGATTCATCACAGAAATTGGAAAGATGCCGCAATTGCACGCTTGTTTACTAAGATTTATGATCCTCTCATTATTATCCTTGCTTCATTTACTTAGTGAGCCTCGGACCCAGCACAGGCCTTTACCCTAGGTTCACAACTATGCGTTTTATACCGCATTTTGCAGTTTACAGAGACGCACTACAGCCAATTTAACATGGTTTCCTATGGATGTAGCTAACATCTGTGCGTTTTGCGGCGTTGCGTTTTTTGGAAAGGGTTGGGAACTTTTTTTATCATTGCAGCTCCCATTTTGCATGCAATATATTTCAATGGAGCTGCACCAGAAACGCAAGTGTTGTTTTTTTTATGCAATTTTGTCACGATTTGCGTATTTAAATCTCCCTGGCAACAACTTCTCCCCCCTCAAAAAGAAAAAACATTAAAAAAAGCAAATTGTGCCAAAATCGCGGTTAAAACGCTGTAAAAAAAACAGGGAAAAACGCAGAACCTGTGAACCTAGACTTAAGTGCCTGATATATGCGTGCTTGAGACCAGTGCCTAAAGGAAAGATGAGGATGACAGTCCTGGGCTGTGCATTTCAAAAACAAGTCAGCACTGAAATACTACTTGTAGCTATCAGATTCTTTTATTCTTTTAAGTAACCGGTGGAACATTTAGGCGCTGAATCATTTTTACTTTATGAAATATGCTGCAGACAGATTAAGAAGATGGTCCAGCACTGACATGGGTCACTTATGCATTATCATAGGGAAAATGGGAGATGCCTCTACTGGCATGTATTTAAAGGTTTAAAACAGAAGTATGGTTTTTCTAAAAACTGTCCCTACCCCCTCCCCGGGACTTACAAATTGCATATATTTCTTTTTCCAGGTCATGGGTACCTCTTCTTCTCCTCTTGTGGCACTGAATAACAGTCACATAATGACAGGCGAGCAACATTCCATGCAATAGTACTCCAGTCCAGGCGAGCAGGATAATGTCCCCCCAGGGGGTGTGCCAGGGTTGCCAACCTCCCACAGCATTTTTTACTGACAAAACATGGAAAATTTACTGATAGAGTAACATTTTTTACTGACAACCTGAAAAATTACAGAACTCCTATTGAAAACTAACACAGTGTATATTTAAACAGTATAAACATGATATGGAAACACTAAGGATACCCATTACAAAGTAATGATTTACATTTAAAAAGTCAAAGTCAAAACAGCATGACAAATTATTAGCCCCTGATATTTACTGACAGTTATTAACCACTTCAGCCCCAGAAGGATTTCACACTTTAGGACCAGAGCACTTTTTGCGATTCGGCACTGCGTCGCTTTAACTGACAATTGCGCAGTCATGCAACGTTGTACCCAAACAAAATTTGCGTCCTTTTTTTCCCACAAATAGAGCTTTCTTTTGGTGGTATTTGATCACCGCTGCGTCATTTCTGATCGCCGCTATAAACAAAAGAAGAGCGACAATTTTGCAAAAAAACCCAAATTTCTTACTTTTTGCTAAAGTACAAATCCAAAAAAAATATATAAAAAAAACATTTTTTTTCAACGATTTTGGCCAATTTATATTCTTCCTCATATTTGTGATCAAAAAAATCGCAATCGCCGTTTATTGATTGGTTTGCGCAAAAGTTGCCGCATTTACGGATGCTGAGAATTCATTTCTGGGGTTTTTATATATTTTATTTTTTTTACTAGCAATGGCGGCGATCTGCGATTTTTTAGCGGGGCTGCGATATTGCAGCGGACATGTAGGACCATTTTGACACTTTTTTGGGACCATTGGCATTTATATAGCGATCAGTGCTATAAAAATGCACTGATTACTGTGTAAATGCCATTGGCAGTGAAGGGGTTAACCTGCAGGGGGCGCTCTAAGGGTTAACTGTGTTCCCTGGGCGTGTTCTAACTGTCTTAGTGTTTGACTGGCAGGGGGAGGGGAGTGATCACAGCTTCCATATAGAGGAAGGCTGTGATCACAGTCCTTCCCCCCTCACAGAACGGAGATCCGTGTTTACATACACGGACCTCCGATCTTTCACTCCTGAGGGGAGCATCGCGGGTAGCCGGCGGCGATCGAGTCCACCCCCCGCGCTCACAGTGCTCCATGTGGCAGCCGCCGTCGTATGACGGCGGTTTGCCTAGCAGAGCCATCTTGGCGCCGTCAACCTGCGGTTGACGGTCGGCAAGTGGTTAAGAATCACTGTTTTTTACAAACTGTCACTAAATTTACTGGTGGTTGGCAACCCTGGGGTGTGCTCATGACAGCTCCGGCTCAGAAGAAGAGGTACAATGACACTGGCTGTCATTCATCCTGGAAGACTGAGAGCATCTAGTGGTGGAAAAAATGTACTGCAGGGAACTGCTCCAGTTCAGGTGAGTATTGCAGTAAAAGTTGCCTTTTATTACTTTTAACCACTTCAGCCCCGGAAGAATTTCTCATGTTAGGACCAGAGCACTTTTTGCGATTAGGCACTGCGTGGCTTTAACTGACAATTGCGCGGTCCTGCGACGTTGTACCCAAACAAATGTTGCGTCCTTCTTTTCCCAAAAATAGAGCTTTCTTTTGGTGGTATCTGATCACCGCTATAAACAAAAGAAGAGGGACAATTTTGCAAAAAAAAAAACAAATTTCTTACTTTTTGCTAAAATACAAATCCAAAAAAAAAAAATTATAAAAAAAACACTATTTTTCATCGGTTTTGGCTGATTTAGATTCTTCCTCATATTTTCGGTAAAAAAAAATCACAATCGGCGTTTATTGTTTGGTTTGGCCGCGGATGATGAGAATTAATTTCTGGGGTTTTTATTTTTTACTAGTAATGGTGGCGATCTGCAATTTTTAGCGGTACTGCGATATTGCAGCGGACATGTCGGATAATTTTGACACTTTTTTGGGAACAATGACATTTATACAGCGATCAGAAATTTAAATGTCCACTGATTACTGTATAATAAATGTCATTGGCAGTGAAGGGGTTAACCTGCAGGGGGAGATCTAGGGGTTAAGTGTGTTCCTTGGATGTGTTCTAACTGTGGGGGGGTTGGGCTACCATGGGCATGAGAGATCTAACTGATGCCAGTGACAGGGATCAGTAGATCTCCTATGCCCCCAGTAAGAGAGTGGGGAACCGCCGCGTTTACATCGGCAGTTTCCGGTTCTTTGGCTGTGGCCGCTCATCGCGGCTCGCCGGCGTGCATCGGGTCCGCCCGAGCCGCTAGCACACTTCTCAGGAGTACGGCGGCCGCGCGCGCCCCCTAGCAGCCACCTGCAGATTGCCGTAAAAAGAATAAAGAACAATTAAAATGAATTGTTGATCCATACCTGCTTTTATTCTGGCAATACGGAGACAACCACTGCAATCAGTTCCTCAGAGGAAGGGTCTGTCTGCTATAATCACAAGACCAGTGAGATCAAGATATAATAACAAGATCAATGTTGTCATTTTCTGGGGACAGCACTGAATCAATGACAAGAGCAGGAAACGAGATTGCTGTGTGTATTCTGTTCACAAGTTGCATACAGAATGCCCCCAGTGTTGCCTGTCTGCAAGGAAGGAACATTCAACTTGTCAGTAGGAGAGGAGAGTGTTGTACTTTGTTAGTCTTTGATCAATTAGGAAATGTTTTCTATAGGCCTTTGATCACAGCGATTTAAAAGCCTGCAAATTTAATAACTGAATTAAATCATTCAAGAGTAATAATTAAGCTCTATTTTTTTGGGTAGCAATATTAAAGCACAGCAGCTGCACTGGAATCAAACCATATCTCCATAACTCCCAACCTTATGAGATGAGAGCAAGGGACACCTATCAGCAAAAGTATGTAGGCATAGGACACACCCCCTGCCACGCCCCTTAAAGGAGAATTATACAAAAAAATTGATTAGTCAAACCTACAAGTGCATTTTTTTATCACTACTATTCCTTTATATTGGCTTTTATAATTTACAAATGCAGCAATTTAGAAACTTTACATCACAGTGTCCCCAGTTCCTCTTCACATCACTGCCCCCCTTTACATCGCAGTCCCCCTAACACAACACAGTGCCCCTTAACACAACACAGCTCCCCTTAACACATCACAGTGCCCCTTTACACAACACAGTGCCTCTTAACACAACACAGTACCCCTTTACACAACACAGTGCCCCTTAACAGAACACAGTACCCCTTTACACAACACAGTGCCCCTTAACACATCACAGTGCCCCTTAACACAACACAGCGCCCCTTAACACATCACAGTGCCCCTTAACACAACACAGTGCCCCTTAACAGAACACAGTACCCCTTTACACAACACAGTGCCCCTTAACACATCACAGTGCCCCTTAACACAACACAGCGCCCCTTAACACATCACAGTGCCCCTTAACACAACTCAGTGACCCTTTACATAACACAGAGCCCCTTAACACAACACACTACCCCTTAACACAACACATTACCCCTTAACACCACACAGCACCCCTTAGCACATCACAGTGCCCCTTAGCACATCATAGTGCCCCTTAACACAACACAGTGCCAATTAACACAACACAGCACCCCTTAACACATCACAGTGCCCCTTAACACAACACAGTGCCCCTTAACACAACTCAGTGCCCCTTAACACAACAGACTACCCCTTAACACAACACACTACCCCTTTACACAACACAGTGCCCCTTAACACATCACAGTGCCCCTTAACACAACACAGCGCCCCTTAACACATCACAGTGCCCCTTAACACAACACAGTGCCCCTTAACACATCAGAGTACCCCTTAACACAACACAGCACCCCTTAACACAAAACAGTGCCCCTTAACACATCACAGTGCCCCTTAACACAACACAGTGCCCCTTAACACATCACAGTACCCCTTAACACATCACAGTGCCCCTTAACACATCATAGTGCCCCTTAACACAACACAGTGCCCCTTAACACAACACACTACCCCTTAACACAACACATTACCCCTTAACACCACACAGCGCCCCTTAGCACATCACAGTGCCCCTTAACACATCATAGTGCCCCTTAACACAACACAGTGCCAATTAACACAACACAGCACCCCTTAACACATCACAGTGCCCCTTAACACAACTCAGTGCCCCTTAACACAACACAGTGCCCCTTAACACAACAGACTACCCCTTAACACAACACACTACCCCTTAACACAACACAGTGCCCCTTAACACAACACAGTGCCCCTTAACACATCACAGTGCCCCTTAACACATCACAGTGCCCCTTAACACAACACAGTGCCCCTTAACATAACACAGTGCCTCTTAACACAACACAGTGCCCCTTAATCCTTTGAGGACCAAGGGGCATATCTGTCCCATGTTTTTAATTGCCTGTATCATCTGATTAAGAACTTAAAATACTTTTTTTTTTTTTTGAGTCAAAATATTGGTTCTTATCAACAAATGGATTTAGCTTTTTGCCAGTTATTTCATGAAATGGCTTAGTTACAGCAACTGAAGTGTACGAACTTAAAAAAAAAAGTGGGGAAATTGTTTTATTTAATGTTCAAATACATTCTTAAAGGGAAAAAAATATAATTATTTTTATATTGATGACGGTAATCTTATGGTCCTCAAGGGGTTAACACATCACAGTACCCCTTAACACAACACAGCTCCCCTTAACATAACACAGCGCTCCTTAACACATCACAGTGCCCCTAACACAACACCGTGCCCCTAACACAACACCGTGCCCCTTAACACATCACAGTGCCCCTTTTAATGCAAGCCTTCCCTGCACAATCCTACAGTACCTTTGGCAGAGCAGAGGTAATCATACTGGGGTGTCCTCTCCTGGGCCACCAGCCTGGCCACCAATGTCATCCTCACAGTGGACGGGGGCGGGAGGAGCTGCAGATCAGAACTGAGGGGTGGGAGCTGCAAGAGTTATTATGTTAAGAAGCGGGTGATTACCGGGCTTGTTAATAGGAAAAGACACCCGCTCTCTGTCCCAAACTGCAGCACCGAGGTTTGGGAGGGTACACCCAGCCCTGGCAGTGGCAGAGCCACGGACTAGACAGGACTGTCACTTAGTCCGATTCCAGACCGTGGTCTGCCATTTAGTGATGGCTGGACTATATGATGCTGGAACTCCTCCAACCAGGACATGCTGCAGAGAAGCTCACAGTGTACAGTGAAATCATAGTAACTAATTTCAGTATTGGAGAGGAGCCGGAACAACTGTGCAAGACTGAAGGTAAGGCTGAAGTTCAGTTTCAAAGCTGAGCTCTGGGGTCAGCAAATATTGTCTGAATGCATTCGCCATGTGTATTCTTCCTTGAATTTTGGTGTGCTCTGCAAATTTCTTCCATATCTGTGCAGTAATCCAGTGTGAAACTTTCCCTCTGTGTAGGACAGTGGTTCTCAACTCCGGTCCTCGGAACCCACTAACAGGCCAGGTTTGCAGGATAACTGAAATACATCACAGGTGATATCATTTGCTGCTCAGTGATTGCAGTATTCTAGTCTGCATCTCCCCAAGGTAATACTTAAAATCTGGCCTGTTGATGGGTCCTGAGGACAGGAATTGAGAACCACTGGTGCAGGAGCTTCCTGTAACAAACACCGCTCACTGCTGATCTCTCTCCTTATGCATGGTGACTGGTCTTGTCTCCGCCTCCTCCTGTAGTTCTCTGCAGCAGCCTGTAGTGGGTGGAGCCTGCTGGGCCCCTTCCACAGCTCTGCTCTCTGCACAGGCTATGTACAGCACAGTGATGATGTTGCTGCTACTCCACTTTTGTTGAAAAAAATACATTCCCCTCTGGGTGATCTATGTACATTGCAAGGATTTTAACAAACTTTGTTGCAGAGTCCTACCTTTTGTTATTATGAAAAAAATCTGAAGAAATGTGTTTGTCTGTGTCCATGTGCTCAGTGAATCTAATGGGATTGGTTTCATAATTATCAACCAGCTACTGCACTTGCAGGGCTCTAATAAGGAAAATTGCAGGGTCTGCATCCCTTTAGATGTGATTTCCTATTGGGAGTATCTCACCAAAAATGCCATTTTCGTTGCAGGGGATGCCTGAAATCTAACTTGTATCTTAGTGTAGACTTCTGGGAAAATGAGCCAATCACAGAAGCAGGAAATGATGTTTCTGGGGGGCGTTCTGTACACATTTTGTGTGCACAACACCTCCAGGTAGCCATGCATTGCGTTTTACAGAAAATTACAGAACTGCAGATTGAAAAAGAAAGGTAATGTTTAATAACATTCAACTATAATATGACTTGTGTTGCAATTGTATATGCTAGATTATTTTTTTTTTATTATTTGCAATTTTTTTCCCATGAAAGTAGAGTTACCCTTTAATCACTTCAAAATCAGGCCATTTTTGCGATATGGCACTGTGTTTTTACCTGACAATTCTGCAGCTGTGCGACACTGTACCCAAATTGATGTCCTTATTTCCCACAAATAGAGCTTTCTTTTGGTGGTATTTGATCACCTCTGCGGTTTTTATTTTTTGTGCTATTAATGAAACAACATTGACAATTTTGAAAAATATATATATATTTTTTACTTTCTGCCATAAAACATCTCCAGTTTAAAAAAAAAATTAAAAATGTAATTTCTTCATCAATTTAGGCCAATATGTATTTTGCTACATATTTTTGGTAAAAAAATCCCTATGAGCGTATATTGATGGGCAACAAGTTTAAAAGGCTCACGGTCAAAGTTAATAAAAAGTCATAAATGATAATAAAATAGCTTTTAAAAAATATAAAATGATGGAACACTATCATTGTTTAAATGTTACAAAGAATATAACAGAATATTTAAAAAGGAAATCAAGGATGCAAAAATTCAAAACAAACGACAGATTGCAAAAGATAGTAGGACAAACCCCCAAAAATTCTTCAAATATATTAATAGTAAAAAGGTCAGGTCTGAGCATGTAGGCCCTTTACAAAATAATCTAGAGTGCGTGACTGGGGACAAAGAGAAGGCAAACTTATTAAATACTTTCTTCAGCTCTGTGTATACAAAGGAGCATGGGGGAGCTCGTGTCCATAGTGGGGGTGGTAGTAACACAGCCCCAAATGATGCACAACGGCTCAAAAGTGAAATGGTCCAGAAGTATTTAGACAGAATAAAGGTAGATAAAGCACCTGGACCAGATGGCATCCATGCACAGATCCAAAAAGAATTGAGGTCTGTCATTACAAAGCCATAGTATCTAATTTTTAGGGACTCGTTAATGACTGGAGTAGTATACCACTGGATTGGCGTAGGGCCAATGTGGTGCCCATATTTAAAAGGGGATCAAAGTCTTTACCTAGTAACTATAGACCTATTAGTTTAACTTCTATAGCTGGGAAGATACTGGAGTTTAATAAAAGACCACATGGATGAGTTATTGCTGGAAAAAAATATTTTAAGCAACAGACAGCATGGATTCATGAAAGACAGAAGTTGTCAAACAAACCTGATTTCTTTTTATGAGGAGATAAGTAAAGCCTTGGACAGAGGGGTGGATGTGGACGTGGTATACTTGGATTTTGCAAAAGCGTTTGACACCGTTCCCCACACACGGCTAATGTGTAAGGTAAAGTCTACAGGCTTGGAAAGATCAGTTTGTAAATGGATAGAAAACTGGCTAAAAGACCAAATTCAGAAAGTAGTGGTTAATGATTCTTATTCTGAATGGTCTAAGGTTATCAGTGGTGTACCCCAAGGTTCAAGGTTGGGACCCTTACTTTTTAATATATTTATAAATGATATTGGGTCTGGAATTAAAAGTACCATTTCAGTGTTTGCAGATGACACCAAGCTATGCAGTGGAATAACTTCCTTACAGGATGTCTCCAACTTACAAGCCAACCTCAATGTACTGTTTAATTGGGCGACTATGTGGCAAATGAGGTTTAATGTAAATAAATGTAAAGTTATGCACTTGGGTGCAAAGAATATGCATGCATTGTACATACTGGGGGGAGTACAACTGGGGGAATCCGTAGTGGAGAAGGATCTGGGGATTTCGGTAGATCATTAGCTTAATAATAGCATGCAATGCCAAGCTGAGGTTTCCAAAGTCTTCAAAATCCTTTCTTGTATTAAGAAAGGTATGGGCTCCAGAGAGAGAGACATAATTTTTCCTATGTACAAATCATTAGTAAGACCTCATCTGGAATATGAAGTTCAGTTTTGGGCACCAGTTCTACAAAAGGATATCATGGAACTGGAGAAAGTGCAGAGAATGGCAACCAAACTAATAAGAGACATTGAGGAGCTCAGCTATGAGGAAAGATCAGAGGAGCTGAATGTATTCTCTCTTGAGAAGAGGAGATTAAGGGGGGATATGATCTACATGTACAAATACATAAGTGGTCCATATAGTGAACTTGGTGTTGAGTTATTCACTTTAAGGTCATCACAGAGGTCAAGGGGGGCACTCTTTACGTCTAGAGGAAATAAGATTTCATATCCAAATACGGAAAGGTTTCTTCACAGTTAGAGGAAATTATAAGGGGTGTTGCTGCGCTATGGAGAACTGTTAATTAGCTGCTGCCCCAACCAAACAGCTGCCAAGCAGGTGCTAATAATGAAAGGGGAACGAAAAAAGTGGGTATGACGCTGCTAAAGAATGCTGCACTTGCACTTTATAAAATAGGATCACTTTATTTTATCGGTTTACATAATTTTGCACAATTTACACTTTTCGGTTTTTATTCTTTAGCAGCACCACACCCACTTTTTTCGTTCCCCTTTCTTCACAGTTAGAGTTGTGAAAATGTGGAATAGACTCCCTCCAGAGGTGGTTCTGGCCAGCACAGTACATTGGTTTAAAAAAGGCCTGGATTCTTTCCTTAATGTACATAACATAACTGGGTACTAATATTTATAGGTAAAGTTGATCCAGGGAAAGTCTGATTGGGTCAGGAAGGAAATTTTTTCCCCCGCTATAGCAAATTGGATCACGCTTTGTTGGGTTTTTTTTGCCTTCCTCTGGATCAACTGTGGATGAAGGATTGTGTATATGGGATTGTATGGTTATATATATTTTTCTTTTCTTTATTGGTTGAACTAGATGCACTTTTTTTCAACCTGACTAACTGTAACTATGTAACTATGGTTGGTTTGCGCAAAAGTTATAGCATCTTCAAACCATGGGATATTTTTGTGGATTTTTTTTTTTTTACTAGTAATGGCAGCGATCAGTGACTTATAGCGGGACTGCGACATTGCGGCAGACAAATCGGACACTAAGTGACACTTTTTGGGGACCAGTGACATTAATACAGTGATCAGTGTGAAATATATGCACTGTAACTGTACTAATGACACTGGCTGGGAAGCAGTGGCGGCTGGTGGTTTTCTTTGGGGGGGCAAACAACCACCTATCCACCCCCCCAGCAGCACCCACGGCTAAGGAGAGTGACCTTGCTGCCGTATATGTACTGTATATGGTCGACAAGCAGTTAAATAAAAGTGTGTGTGCCTTGAGTTCAGCTTTAAGAAATGATAGATTCTTTGGAAGGTAAAGTGGTTCACATGTACAGTTGTATTAATATTTCAGTGACATATTTTGTTGTTTTGCTGAAAATTCCACTTTAGTTTCAGAAATGCGCAGCATGCGTTTCTGACCCATGAATGTGACTAATCATGTTCCCTGTAATGACAATACAGAAGGAGGTTTCATCAATCGTTATTATATTCATTCATAGCTTTGGAGTGCTGACATGACTTTTTTGTGGTATCTGTTTATGAGGCTTGTGCTGATAATGTGATAGCAACAGATTGCTCCTTAGGAAATCCTCTAGCTCATTACACAATTACTGATGTATGGATCAAGTTCCGGTCAGAACCCCGTGAACTGTGCATGTTAATTTACAGTGTATTTCACACAAATTCCTTACAGCCTTTATGAGCAAAAGATCATTCTTCTTCCTGTCAATGGTAGTAAGATTTCTGTAAGTGAACATGTTTAAAGCATATTCCCAAAAAAAAGTAAATTCACCAGATTAGTAACTGGAATTATCCATGTATGTAGAAGAAGAAACACTGGCTGCAGCTGCTCTCTGTAGTTGCTGCCTTGCAATGCTGAGCTGTTTACCAGCTATATCAGCAAGAGAAGGGAGCTGCTGAGCAGGAAGCAAAAGGGGTTAGGGGTTTGGGACTTTATATGAGGCAATGCCCAAGCGGGTCACAAAGTGGTACTTTATATATGAAGTGTATGCCATTGGGATATGTGTATATAATATAAACTGAAGCAAGTGTTAGCTCTGATCTGAACTCATGATAGACAGTACATAGTAATTATATAATTATACAAAAATATGAAATTTATTGATACACATAATTATATTTATTGTCTGAATGTGTGTACATATACAATGCATTACACAAAATGCAAAAATATTAAGAAGATAAATAAATAAACATACCAATAATTCATATATATACATACCACCATATATGAAGCATGGTACCTATATGGTCAAGGACCACAAGACCCTATCAAAATTGAGATAAGAATGTGATAAATATGATTGCAGGAATTGGGTAAAATCAATGAACACATGGACCATGTGGGACAGGTCCATACAAAAGTATTTGATTGTTTGAGTCTGGGTTGGCGCTCCCCTGATATAATGGTGTGCCAAATTCTTATTTATCTATAGTAGGTATCAGGGGAGCGCCAACCCAGACTCAAACAATCAAATACCCTCACTCCCTACACAGGGAGTATACACTGGAGGCAGCATACCCACAGCTATCTAGCCTCAAAGAATCCTAAGCGCGTTTTTTGCAATTACCATACAAAAGTATACTGGTAGGAATTCAATACTGCATCTATGAGCTCTATGCGTTTAGCGGGCTTCAAAACGCTAGTCAGGAGTAAGCCTGTAGTTAAATATCTCCAATAGAATACATGAAGATCTCAATGATCTATTATAAATAAGAGGAAGCTATAGGGGTAGGATATAAATCCTACTAGGGGTATACTTGCAAAAGACTGGCTGTATGTTGGTGGTATAGTGCCGAGACCTGGGGTCCCGAGGGAGAACAGGAAGAGTTCAATAGACTGAGCCAGGAAGCACTGCACTGTGGGAACTGTAGTCCAGAACAGAGATACTCTACTGTAATCAAGAGCTTTGGAGCTGCATTTCCCAGAAAGAGATTTGCAGGAGGGTAAAGAGATGCATTTTCTCAGACTGTACATGACACAGATTCCTTTTACCATGAGAGAGCCCAGAGAGTGCACCATCACTGCTGTATAAAGGCAGCCTGAGTGGGATCAGGAGTGCGGAGTTGAGGTGTGCCAACAACCAGAGTCACCTGAGTGCAGAACATAGACTGGACTAATTGCTGTGTGTGACCGGATGGTGAGGTGCAATATTGCTGGGACTGGTGAGCTGCAGCTGTGGGGATTTACTATCTGTGCTAGAGAGAGTTCACCCCTCACATTTTTGTAAATATTTTATTCTATCTTTTCATGTGACAACACTGAAGAAATGACACTTTGCTACAATGTAAAGTAGTGAGTGTACAGCTTGTATAACAGTGTAAATTTCCTGTTCCCTTTAAAATAACTCAACACACAGCCATTAATGTCTAAACGTGAGTACACCCCTAAGTGAGAATGTCCAAATTGGGCCCAATTAGTCATTTTCCCTCCCCAGTGTCATGTGACTTATTAGTGTTACAAGGTCTCAGGTGTGAATGGGGAGCAGGTGTGTTAAATTTGGTGTTATCGCTCTCACTCTCTCATACTGGTCACTGGAAGTTCAACATAGCACCTCATAGCAAAGAACTCTCTGAGGATCTGAAAAAAAGAATTGTTGTTCTACATAAAGATGGCCTTTTTATCTTTTTATCAGGGCTATTTGGGTGATTTTTGTTATATGATTTAAAAAGGATCCAAAAAACGATGTGATAATAAATTGCTTCATGTGATCACTATCCTTAAATAAAAGACGTTTTTTGGCATGATTACTCATATTTTCAACATAAATGCCAAAATTTCACAATTTCTGCTAGGGTATGCAAACATTTGAGCACAACTGTATGAGTGCTGCCAGTATTGCTGTAGAGGTTTAAGGGGTGGGGGGGTCAGCCTGTCAGTGCTCAGACCATACGCCACAGAGTGATCAAATTGGTCTGCATGGCTGTTGTCCCAGGAGGAAGCCTCTTCTAAAGATGATGCACAAGAAAGCCTGCAAACAGTTTGCTGAAGACAAGCAGTCTAAGGACATGGATTACTGGAACCATGGCCTGTGGTCTGATGAGACCAAGATAAACTTATTTGGTTCAGATGGTGTCAAGCGTGCGTTGAGGCAACCAGGTGGGGAATACAAAGACAAGTGTGTCTTGCCTACAGTCAAGCGTGGTGGTGGGAGTGTCATGGTCTGGGGCTGCATGAGTGCTGCTGGCACTGTGAAGCTACAGTTCATTGAGGGAACCATGAATGCCAATATGTACTGTGACATACTGAAGCAGAACATGTTCCCCTCCCTTCGGAGACTGGGCCGCAGGGCAGTGTTCCAACATGGTAATGACCCCAAACACACCTCCAAGATGACCACTGCCTTGTTAAAAAAAGCAGAGGGTAAAGATGATGGACTGACCAAGCATATCTCCAGACCTAAACCCTATTGAGCAGAAGGTGGAGGAGCACAAGGTCTCTAACATCCACCAGCTCTGTGATGTCATCATGGAGGAGTGGAAGAGGACTCGAGTGGCAACCTGGGAAGCTCTGGTGAACTCCATGCCCAAGGGGGTTAAGGCAGTGCTGGAAAATAATGTTGGCCACACAAAATATTGACACTTTGGGCCCAATTTGGACATTTTCACTTAGGGGTGTACTCACTTTTGTTGCCAGTGGTTTAGACATTAATGGCGGTGTGTTGAGTTATTTTGAGGGGACAGCAAATTTACACTGTTATACAAGCTGTACACTCACTACTTTACATTGTAGCAAAGTGTCATTTCTTCAGTGTTGTCACATGAAAAGATAGAATAAAATATTTACAAAAATGTAAGGGGTGTACTCACTTCTGTGAGATACTGTACACTGTATATATATATATACAGTGCCTTGAAAAGTTTTCAGACTCCTTGAAAATTTCCGCAATTTGTCATGTTACAACCAAAAACGTAAATGTGTTTTTTCGGATTTTATATGATAGACCAACACAAAGTGGCACATAATTGTGAAGTGGAAGGAAAATGATAAATGGTTTTCAAATGTTTTACAAATAAATATGTGAAAAGTGTGGTGTGCATTTGTATTCAGCCCCCCTTTACTCTGATAGCCCTAACTTAAATATAGTAGTACCAATTGGCCACAGAAGTTACCTAATTATTATTTAGAGTCCACCTGTGTGTAATTTAATATTTTCAGCTGTTCTGTGAAGCCCTTAGAGGTTTGTTAGAGGACCTTAGTGAACAAACAGCATCATGAAGGCCAAGGAACACACCAGATAGGTCAGGGATAAAGTTGTGGAGAATTTCAAAGCAAGGCTAGGTTATAAAAAAATATCCCAAGCTTTGAACATCTCACGGAGCTCTGTTCAATTCATCATTCGAAAATGGAAAGAGTATGACACAACTGCAAACCTACCAAGACATGGCCGTCCACCTAAACTGACAGGCCGGAGCAAGGAGAGCATTAATCAGAGAAGCAGCCAAGAGGCCCATGGAAACCCTGGAGGAGCTGCAGAGATCCACAGCTCAGGTGGGAATATCTGTTCACAGGACAACTATAAGCCATGCCTTCCACAAATCTGGCCTTTATGGAAGAGTGGCAAGAAGAAAGCCATTGTTGGAAGAAAGCCATAAGTAGTCCTGTTTGCAGTTTGAGAAGCCATGTGGGGGACATAGCAAACACGTGGAAGACTCTGCTCTGGTCAGATGACCAAAATTGAACTTTTTGGCCTAAAAGCAAAACGCTATGTGTGGCGGAAAACCAACACTAAGATATACAAAGAGAGACGATCAGTGCAAGTTGCCAATAATAGCTGCTAGTAACAAAGAAAAATACACAACCTCAATTAAAATGTACAAAAAATTTTGCAGCGCTATAGTGCAGTTCCCAACACAACTGTGACAATCAGCAAATAAGGTGCAAGAGTCCTCTTATGGTATGTAACAAAAGAAGTCCATTAAGTGTTAAATGCAAAAAAAGTCCTCCAAAAAGGGGGCATTAATTAGACATTAATGGCTGTGTGTTGAGTTATTTTGAGAGAGCAGCAAATTTACACTGTTATACAATCTGTACACTCACTACTTTACATTGTAGCAAAGTGTCATTTCTTCACTGTTGTCACATGAAAAGATCTAATAAAATATTTACAAAAATGTGAGGGGTGTACTCACTTTCGTGAGATACTTTATATATATAAATATATATATACAGTTGTGCACATAAGTTTACATTCCCTGGCAGAATTTATGATTTCTTGGCCATTTTTCAGAGAATATGAATGAGAAGACAAAAACATTTCTTTCACTCATGGTTATTGTTTGGCTGAAGCCATTTATTATCAATCAACTGTGTTCACTCTTTTTAAATCATAATGACAACAGAAACTACCCAAATGACCCTGATCAAAAGTTTACATACCCTGGTGATTTTGGCCTGATAACATGCACACAAGTTCACACAAAGGGGTTTGAATGGCTATTAAAGGTAACCATCCTACCCCGTGATCTATTTGCTTGTAATTCGTTTGAGTGTATAAAAGGTCAATGAGTTTCTGGACTCCTGACAGACCCTTACACCTTTCATCTAGTGCTGCGCTGACGTTTCTGGATTCTGAAGAGCAAAAGAATTGTCAAAGGATCTGCGGGAAAAGGTAGTTGAACTGTATAAAACAGGAAAGGGATATAAAAAGATATCCAAGGAATTGAGAATGCCAGTCCGCAGTGTTCAAACTCTAATCAAGAAGTGGAAAATGAGGGGTTCTGTTGAAACCAAACCACGGTCAGGTAGACCAACTAAATTTTCAGCCACAACTGCCAGGAAAATTGTTCGGGATGCAAAGAAAAACCCACAAATAACTCCAGGTGAAATACAGGACTCTCTGAAAACATGTCGTGTGGCTGTTTGAAGATGCACAATAAAGAGGCACTTGAAGAAAGATGGGCTGCATGGTTGAGTCACCAGAAGAAAGCCATTACTACGCAAATGCCACAAAGTATCCCACTTACAATACGCCAAACAGCACGGAGACAAGCCTCAAACCTTCCTTTCAAAACTCATTTGGAGTGATGAGACCAAAATTGAGCTTTTTGGCCACAACCATAAACTCTACATTTGGAGAGAAGTCAACAAGGCCTGTGAAACACAGAGGTGGATCGCTGATGTTTTGGAGATGTGTGAGCTACAAAGGCACAGGAAATTTGGTAAAATTGATGGCGAGATGAATGCAGTATGTTATCAAAAAATACTGACGGAACATTTGCATTCATCAGTCAGGAAGCTGCGCATGGGACGTATTTAGACATACGTCGACCAAGTCGACCTGTCATTGGCTACAGCAGAATAAAGTGAAGGTTCTGGAGTGGCCATCTCAGTCTCCTGACCTCAATATCATTGAGCCACTCTGGGGACATCTCAAACGTGCAGTTCATGCAAGACAGCCCAAGAATATCCAGGAACTGGAGGCTTTTTGCCAAGAAGAACAGGCAGCTTTACCATCTGAGAAGATGAATCTGAGAAAATAAAGAGCTTCATCCACAAATACCACAAAAGACTTCAAGCTGTCATTGATGTTAAAGGCAGCAATACACGGTATTAAGAACTGGGGTATGTAAACTTTTGATCAGGGTCATTCGGGTAGTTTCTGTTGTCATTATGATATAAAAAGAGTAAACACAATTGATTGATAATAAATAGCTTCAGCCAAACACTAACCATGAGCGAAAGAAAGGTTTTTGTATTATCATTCATATTCTCTGAAAAATGGCCAAGAAATCATAAATTCTGCCAGGGTTTGCAAACTTATGAGCACAACTGTATATATATATATACATATATATATATGTAGCACCCTCTATGTTAGGCAGGTGTTAGTTGAGGATTTTTGTGTTAGAGTAGGTAAATTTAGTCAGGTCCAGGGAGTGGCTGTTGACTGTAGGTGGTGATGATCTTTGGTTGACCCCTTCTTGCTTTTTCAGAAAGTTCTGGAAAAGGGGAGTGGGGCAGAAGAGATGGAACTACTTGGTATTTGGGGAGTCCTGACCAATCCCCAACCTGGATCGGCAGGGGGCAGGCCTACTGAAATAGTCTGGGGCAGCCCAGTTTGGGCGGAGAGTTCAGGTGGAAGTTGGAGAATGGAGACTGTATATAGAGGTCCGGTGTAAAAAACTATTGATTTCTGAGCATCCCATATTCATCCCTTACCCCATCCAAGTTTAACCCCCTAATAAAAAGCAAAAACAAAGAGCCAGCCTGTTTTCTGACTCCGGATGCAAGAGAGGAGTGTGATTGAGGGCAGTGTGAGCAGGTGAACCACAGCTCTGTGGGCTACATATATGTATATATAAAGATATATATATATGTATATACATGTTGTGACGTTATAATGGAAGGGCAATACTTGTCGCCTCGCATACGATCACGCTGAGGTGACTAGGGAGAGTCCGGCCCGGGTTTTGCCAGCCACCGTGGCAGAGCTGGTTCCGGCCCGGACTTTCTGGTCCATTCAAACTCCTCTCCACCTGCATTTAATGACCAGGAAGAGAGCAGAGGAGAGCTCTATCCTAAATCTCAGAGGGAGAAAGCTGAGTGAGCTCAGTGTGCTAATTTGGACTCAAAGATCAAGGTTTGCACTGTGCTTATGTTTTGTGGGTGTAGGGGACAGCCACACTGTATAGAGAGGAACCTGTTTGTTTAGTTTAGCGCCGCACCGCAACGTTTTGTTTTCTGTTCTTTTATGTGTTTTGAGCTTGCAAACCTGTAATAATAAACCTGGCAAGCCACCAGATTTTAAAGAAACTGACCTCCATGCTGAATCTTTTCCTATGAAAAGTGATCCCCATGAGCTAATCTCCCACGATATATATATATATATATATATATATATACTGTATATAGTCATGGTAGAATTTTTTTTTTTGTTCTCTAATCCCTGCAGCTTAAAATACCAATTAAATCTACACAGAAAGCCTTTGGTGGACTATAAACATAAGTGGACCCCTTACAACAGGGTTTTTTTTAACTGAGGATATTCATAAACTTTGGAGGTATGGGACTGGATCTCTGAATAATTTGAAACTGAAGAAATTTGAAACAGCATTTGTTGCACTGTTGACCTGAAATTAAAGAGGTGAAATCTTGCTGATGTGTCAGATTGCATTGCAGTAACATTGTCAGTAACTGTACCTCAATTACATGTGTTGATCGCCAAAAAACAAGGGCCAAAATCTTTTAAAGGGGTTGTAAAGACTGAAGGTTTTATACCTTCATGCATTCTACGCATAAAGGTATAAAACCTTCTGTGTGCCGCTCCCCCCCACAACCCCCCTAATACTTACCTGAGGTCCCTCTCGATCCAGCAATGTGAATGAGAGCCTCGGCTGTCCCAGGACTCCCTCTCCTCATTGGCTCCCACTGCTGCCAATCACTGCCAGTGAGCTAATGAGCAGAGAGTGGGTGACAAGGCTGAGCAATGGCACTATGTGTCTTATGGACGCATAGAGCAGGGCTCATGAGTGAGCACACATCAGTGCCCCCATAGCAAGCGGCTTGCTATTGGGGCAATGGTCAAGGGGGAGGAACCAGAAGTGACGGTGGGGGACCCAAGAAAAAGAGGATCAGGGCTGCTCCATGCGAAACCACTGCACAGAGCAGGTAAGTATGACATGTTTGTTATTTTCTTTTTAAAAGCTGAACCTTTAATACCATTTTAAGTTGTATTGTAGCCATTTATATATAAAATAAATATGATAAAACCCCTATGATTTTTTTTAGCAATTCTGGCTAGCCACATTGTTCTGTCTGTCACTGTGAAAGTGCAGTAAGGACCAGAGGAAGGGCCAATTTTGGCAGTGGAAGGGTGTCATGGGTAGCCCTCTGGGGAAGTCTGATGAGAGACGAATGAGTGATGCCCTCAGTTTGCTCTTATTCAGGGCTCCTCCTGTTTAGACAGATTGTTGAACAGGCAATATGTGTGTATGGACAGGCAGATAGCATGTGTCTAGGAGACATAGGTTCGGTTTGCAAACAGCATTTGTAAACCTTGCTTGAAGTTTGGAAACTTTGCAGCAAACCCCACTGAGACCTATAGGGGCCAAATCTTGTTATTCAGTTCTGGCCATTTGTAGAGCTAATAAGCAAGCTATTGTCAAACAAAAGACACAGAAAGCTGGTTGCATGTGGGACATGTACCAATGGTAATAAAATCAAATAGAAAAAGTAGTATATCCCTATACACAGTATTGTCAGGTCTCACTAACATCTCCAACACACACTATAATATGGCTGCTGTGAACCTACCACTTTTATAAAAGAGGGCTGGGCTATACATTCCTTCATTTTACTGGCTCCTGTGATGCAGCTGACCAGGGGGAAAAAAAACCTCATTTCACTGCGTTTATATGATGTTCCTTATTTCTAGCAGTTAAGCTGCAAAGTTTTCAGCCAAAATTTTTGCATTTTGCCAGCTTTGCAAATTCCGGGAAGTAGCTCTGAACTCATGGAAACGGCAAATTTGAACCTCATCCCTAGTGTCTATGCCTCCCTGACATAAAATGACAGCAACCTGAACTAGACCATAATTTAGGGGGGTTTAGTTCCTGAGGTAGGCTGGCAATCTAAGCAGACTAAATAGCCAGGAGGCTGAAAAATGTTTATATCTGTGTGATGCTGAAAAACCCTGCTGAGGGTTAGGTGTATTCAAACTTGCGAATGCACTTGCAGTCCGATTACATACAAGATCCCCAGCAGAGGTATCCCGCGATTAGCTGCGAGAGGCAGCCCCATGGAAAGCAATGAGAGGCTGACGTCTCTAACAGCTAATTGGACCCATTCGCATGTAATTGCTCATGCAGCAATCAAATGCGAGTGATCGGGCCCTTGTCGCAGTCAGTTGATTAAGGATAGAAAATCTGTTCTTGTCACTTTCAAATAATATAACCTGTATATATTTATTTATTTTTTTTTTTGTATATAGCAATATTTTTCTTGGCTTCATGTTAGTCCAACACCAAATGCGTTTTTTTAATGTTATGTCACGGTAGGCCGGCAACTTGATGTTATACAACTATTTATGACAAATCTGTAGCCTAGGTGAAAGATGGCATTCAATTGTGCATATTCTTTTAAACTCTGCCATTGGACCTTGCAGAGCTGGCATACGTAGCTAGAAAAAAATCAATGCTTTGTACAAAAACTGCAAAACTATTAACTGTACAGATTAACTTTCTGAAAATGTAGACGGCCATTTAACAGCAGCATCAGTCTACATTATTCTTTATGTATGGGGGATACCTGTTAGAAACAGCTGCTACCCTACTTCAGTGAGAGGAGTGTGCTAGCAGCCATGTTTAGGGAGTATGTGAAAATGCATTCATTGCTGCCAGACATCAGAAGCAATGCCATTCACAGATGCATCAAACTGATAGGATCAGGGATCAGTGTCACTTACCTTTGAAATGGGGAAATGCTGATTTTTTCTGCAGAATTTTATAGCATAGACAGGAGTTTGGGATAATGATGTTTTCCAAAGCTGCAAGATCCTGGGCACACATGCAAGGGTGCCCTATGTAAAATACTGATCTCATGTCTGCCTAGCAACCTCCCATGAGTGATAATTGGCTTGACTGAACCCTAAATGTAGATAATAAAAACATAGAGAAAGAGAGAGAGAATACTTTTTAATGTAACAGTGTTAGGTCTTCTCAATGAAGTGGAAAGAATCGTCTCCCTGTTTGCTCGAAGATGACTGTGAAGGTGTTAAATCACATTTCTTTTTTCAATTATCAACTTTTCAGTAAAATTACTGCAAATGTATCTGTTGGCTAAACAGTCTATTTCAACGTATTACCTGCAGATTATTATATTCCACTACTTTCCACTAGTCAACAAATGTGCAGTGATGAAGAGGGTGTCAGTAAAGGAAGACATATACTACAATGTTGTAAATCTTGTATTACGGATCTGAGTAAGCAACTGACCAATATTTTGAATATCCTAACAAATGGGTGGTCAGATCCCAGCAGCCAAATAACTGATAGACTTTTAAGTCATAACTAGTCTCTTTTCCGCTGATTTATCTGGATACATAGGCTATTTGGCTTTTTATAAAAGCCTGGCTGTCTTTGCATTCAGAGTTTTCTTTATCGCTAACCCATAATAAGCATGCAGATTAGCCAAAAAACAAGTATTTTGTAAGAACAGGTAGTCATTTGTAGCTTCAAGATTGTAGGTTTCTATAAAATAGGAAATTCCTCCCACCTATCTCTCTCTCAAAATTCTTGCTATGCCCCTTTTTACTTACTGAAATATGCTGTTCTATGATGCCCCATGTTGCCTCTTCCTGCAGCCATGATCAACTGGTGCAGTCCGTGAGCGGTCTTGTCACCACCCCTTGTTCTGATGTCACCACTGTTGGAGCCTTCAGGACTTTGTGAGGACACAATAGGATGTGTGCAATGTCACAAGACAGTGCTGTGGACATTCAAAGTAGGACCATACCACCTGCACTAAATAAGTAAGAAGACTTGGGATCCAGCACATCATGTGACTGTGGATTGAGGGATTTGGGGCATTTGGGGCATTTAGCATTAAACTGACCTAAAATGTTCACTGCATTGTAAAAAAAAAAAAAAGATTTGAATCATACTATCATAACATTATTATAATATAAATAAAGTTAAATATTCCAGGTCATTTCTAAGCTATCCCTGTGGAGAGTTATATGCAAATATTACCCTTTTATTAAAACAATAGCATCCCACATCATAGACAAATGCACACACCTTTTCATTTGAAAACATGCCCTGATTTAGCAGTCCACTGCCTGTTCCTAGAATAGGATCCTGTAACTGAACAGGTTAAAAGATTTGTTCATTATCTGCCTAAAAATGTGCTAATTGCATTTTGCTGCACGTTTTTTTTAATTGCACTAAACTGCCATCTGCAAGGAAGATGGAAACAGACGTTGAGGAACCCTGCAGATATGTGTCGGTTTAATGCATTTATTTCTCCAGAAATGTAAGGTTTTAAATGTGTTAATATAATGTCTTCTGGGCCTCAGTTTTAGACTGCACAAAGAAATATTTGTTTGGAACTGAGCTAAATTTGTTTTATCTTTACCCAGCGTCTGTCATTTGTGCTTCCATTTTTTAACAGATATTTATAGAATAGTTTTGGCCAGTGGCTACGAGACCACAAATACACTCACAGTTTCTTCTTGTAATTGTTGAAAAGAGCGCTGATAGATAATATTATGTGTTCCTATTATCCATACCACCTAAGGCAGTACCTGCTATATAAACATCCCAATGATGATTTTAGATAATAGGGTTCGTGCCTTTACATTGTGTTTTCCAGGGAACTCCTAGTTCAGCATCAGAATGACATGGCTCAGTGATATTACATCTTCTAATTCAAAGATGTTTTACTATCATTACAAAAACACATGTGGGGTTCCAGTGCTGCTGACTTGAGACCCCAGGGCTGAAGTTTGGTAGTAAAGGGTATCACCCCTCTCTGTGAGCAGATTGTGTGCCTGAAAGCCATGTGTGCCTGAGGAATTCTGCTAGTCACCCCTGGAATGGAGTTACAGAAGACCCTTCTGTTTAGTGGCTGCTGAACTTGAGAAGAAGCTGTATGATCCTCCTGGTTGCTGAGACCAATACAGCAACGACTAACTAAAGTTGTAGGAGCCCCTTTGGAGTTTTGAGTATACCATAGTGTAAGCAGGTGCTGACTGGGGTATTTCTCTGCTGGTCATGTTCAGTACTTTTGGGGTCAATTTTATTTTCTGCTGTGAAAGTTGTACTGCTTAGTTAATGTTGTCCAGCAGAAGTGGCACTGTTTGCTAGGTAAGGGTTAACTCTGTTGGCCAGATTTTCACAGACGACCTCTCGGTTAGGGGCCTGCTCCACAGCGCCATTGCTACATCTCCAGACTTCCACCCAACACTACTCCTCCCAGATTGGGCTGACTCTGAGTATTTAAGGAGTCCATCCCCCTGCCAACCATGCCTGGGGATTGGTCAGGGCTCCTTAGAACACTCCAAATGGCTCCACCTATCTCCCAGCTTTCTGCCCAGAAACCAACCTCAGATTTCTGCATACAGAGGGGGAGGTTCTGGTGACCCACTCCTCCCGGCCCAGATCAAAACATTCAGGCCTGCACATTACAGTCAGGCCTGACTAAATTTACTTCTCCTAGCCAAAACCCTGCTAGAAGAAACACCTATACTATGGAACACAAGAAAGTGAGAATGCCAATCAGCAGAGTTCAAACTCTAATCAAGAAGTGGAAAATGAGGGGTTCTATTGAAACCAAACCACGGTCAGGTAGATCAACTAATATTTCAGCCACAACTGCCAGGAAAATTGTTTGGGGTGCAAATAAAAACCCACAAATAATTTCAGGTGAAATACAGGACTCTCTGAAAACATGTGGTGTGGCTGTTTCAAGATGCACAATAAGGAGGCACTTGAAGAAAGATGGGCTACATGGTCGAGTCACCAGAAGAAAGCCATTACTGCGCAAATGCCACAAAGTATCCTGCTTACAATACGCCAAACAGCATAGAGACAAGCATCAAACCTTCTGGTACAAAGTACTTTGGAGTGGTGAGACCAAAACTGAGCTTTTTGGCCACAACCATAAACGCTAGAGTACTTTTAAAACTGTACAGAAAAACTGTAACTAGCATTAGTTAACATGTTTGCCTCATTGCAAATAAGAAGATCTGATGATTTTCACTGAACATAATTATAACTGGGGAAGTTGTGAAAGTTGCTGAAATGCTAGATGCACACTTTACACTAAGTGAAAATTTGTAATGTTTGCCAGTTTGCTGTTCCAGAATTATGCAGAGGAGTGATGTAAGCAGTGTAAAAGAAGTCAATTTTATTTCTTTTCATTCAAATTATTCAGTTCTGCTTTGTGTCTTCATATGTTACACATGTACATTGTCAATGCGCTATGGTTATGTAAATGATGTGACAGTCCTGGAATTTCATGCATTATAGGAGGCTGACCCAAAGAGTGAGTTAACTGCTTACATGTCCCCTTCAAAGAGACTTGTTGACAGGGGAGAGTTTGTAGGCTTTGGCATTGTCAACTAGTCCAATGCACTGCAGAAGCACTTGTACAGGGCCAAATTTCCTCATCCTGATATGCCTCGGGTTTAATGCAATCTCAACAACCAGACAACATTGTTTAAAGTTCATATATAATGACGATAACTAGATATGTCTGAAGTAAAGGTTTGCCTTTTAATAACGCAGAAAGCCCTTTAAAACACACACATTGTTACTTTTGTTATTGCAAATGCTATTGTCATCGGCAAAAAAATTGCATTGTTTAGCATGTTGGGTATATGTGTCCTGTATCCATATGCACCATATCTCACTCCTTTCCCCCCTGTTAGTTTTATCAACCATAAAATGTCTTAGTTACTTCATCCTGCCTTATGAATGTGTCCTCCCTACCTCCTGGCAGTTTGTGTTGTGTAGAGTATCTTGGGCTATGTGCCTGCTTTTAGTATGTGCTTTCTATCTAATTACTGTTTGTCTGGGCTCCAGACTCCATAACAAACAACCATACTGTGTCTATCCGAGCCAGAGACTCAGTCTGTTTAATACTGGCCTCAACAATCTGCTTACAGGAGATTCTTTCTTTGAAAGTGTCAAGACACAGTCTTCGGTTTTCCATTTCACCTTTGGAGTCAGTCCTTAGTATATTCAGTTTTTGGTGTTTTGTGAAATATTCAATTCTCTGTAGAAATGAATGCAAATATATTTTGCGGTGCTTTCTGGCATTGTGCTAAACTTTCTAATTTTTAGCATTCTTATTAGCTAATGCACAGCCAAACCACCCACATAGTGACCTAGGCAAGAACCTAGGACCTGCCATGTGTGTAAGGACTCAGCCACAATACATGCAATGCATCCTGCATGCCAAAGTACAAATGTGAATGACTGCCAGACATACCAAAAATTAAAATTCAGATTTTAAAGCACACTTGTAAACACCACTCCAGACTGATTGCCTGTAACAGTCAGGTGCTATTGTAGGCAGCCAATGGGCTCAGTCTGACTCCCTCCTTCCATGACCAAACAATGCAAAGAATGCAGCTGTATTCAGTCTTGTGTGTATAGGGCTTTACTTTACTTGATGGTGCATGGCCACATCAGGAACCTATGATTAAATGGTTAGTTCACCTTTACTAAAAAACTGCCTATGCAGCTAAGGAATGCCTGTAGATAACAACAAATTGTGCAGCTTGGACCAAAGGTGGATAAGACCCTTGCTATAGGTGTAGGTCATATACATACCACCCAAGGCCTGGCTGAAAAATCCTGAGATGGCATCATCCTGTCATGCCTTGTTGCTAGGTTGTTGCTTAAAAACTCCCAGCTGCTGTGGCTCGCCTTCCCTTTCACAGGAATGAGCTCTCAAACCCCTGCACATATGTGGTCCACTATCTCCTATGTGTAAGCTACATGAGCTCAGACCTACTGCGAAAGTGGAAAGAGAGTGCAGATGAGGTGGTTTGAATCAGCTGGGAGTGTCTAACAACATCCTAGCAACAAAGCCGGACCAGATAATGCCATCCTTGGGAGTTTTTTGTACCAGAGGGTATGTGAATGGTCTACAGCTATTGCAAGGGAATTATTTAATGCTAGTCAAAACTGTACAGTTAGTTTTGATATACAGATGCCCCTTTCCTGCATAGGCAGTTTTTTGGTAAAAGTTAACTAACCTTTTCAGCCCATGAGGTGAAAAACATTGAGTCTTGGTGGCGCTATTTACCTTCAAGTAGAACAAAGCTTTATATATGCTGGAGGAGTGCTTCTGCGCTCTTTGCATTGTTTAGGCAAAATGATGGCTGCAGCCCACTGATGCAGATACTTGTTGCTACAGCTTGGAGCTTTCACATCAGTGTTGAAATCACCACTAGAGGTCTCATGTGGCACATTACCAGGGCCAGAGTGCTGAAATAAGAATCTATGGTGTCCTTTTATAAAACTGTGATCAGCGGTGATCCCAAGGATCACCGCTGATCACAGTCCTTTTTCGGTTTATAAAGCAGAGGTAATCAGGAGAGAACATGTTCTCCACTGATTATCTCCACACACTGAGAACTGTCATTCACTGATACAGAAACGGCCAGTTTATGAAGCTGCGATCTCCGCACTTCACTGGTGATCTGGGTCAGAATTCACCCTCCCCAATTCACCAGCTCAGAGGTGGAGAATTGGGGGGGTGAAGAGGGAATCCCGGGGAAGGAGGAAGATGATAGACTTCCTCCTGCCTCGTTCAGACCCCCCAACACATTAGCCATGTCCCCCTGCCCTGTATATGTGTATATTATTATTATTATTATACAGGATTTATATAGCGCCAACAATTTACGCAGCGCTTTACAATGTATATACATGTATATGATGTGTGTGTATATATACGTGTATATATAATGTATGTGTATATATATATGTATATATAAGGTGCGTGTGTGTTTATATATACATATATAGTGTAGGGGGGTAATAATTTTATTAACTATTTGGGTGGTCTCCTCCGAGAATGTCTGCTACTGAGCAGTGATAATTTATCACTGCTTAATAAACCGATATCTCTGTGTTTCTGTGAATTTCTGGTGCCGTAATCTCGTAATGTCTCACGAGATTAGGGCGTTCTCCACAGTTTGAAGCGTTTGTAGATCACTTCACTTTACAAACTGTGAAAGGATCTACACCGCTTAATAAAATGGCACACAGGGGAGAACGAACTCCTCTCTGAATGCTAGAGAACTGTGTAGTGGATTTTTTACACTGGTTTATAAACGGACACCTATAGTTGAGAGTTAATGTTAAAAGGGAAATTCACTGTAAAGGAAGCTGATCAGTGTGTGTTCTCCATGCAGGACAACAGGACAGGACAAGCAGAGGGGCATTAAAAATGTAACTTAACTGAATGCAATACTTATTCACATGCAAAATCTTTGCGTATATAATAACCTCAATGGTGCTAATCTGACATTAGATTTGAAGAAAATTATGGGGCATTATGCTAGATATATACAGGGCTTTTTGGCAGAGAATAAGTGCAGGAACTCACCCACCCACCCCCATAGCCATCAACCCCCTCACCACCACCATTCCCCCCACCCACGAGGGAGAGTAGTGATGTGGTGCATTGTGCATGCCATGTCATAATGTGGGTGTGGATAAATTGCACAGTGGGGGGGTCTTGAAGGAGTATTCTTAAATAAACCAGGAATGCACAGGATTTAGGATTCATGAGTGTGTTACACACATAGTACAGGACTGTGCTACATACAGAATGCAGGGTACAGGAGTGCCCTACATACAGAGTGCAGGGTTCAGGAGTGCATATCTCACAGACCAGTTTACAACCAAAAATATTTCACCCTCAAATTCTCCTGAACCCCCACTGCCAGTATAGAGCACTTTCCCAAATCCCTACCAATACAGAGCTCTCCTCTCTTCCCCAATAGCTTTCTCCCCCACTTAGAAAATGACAGATGGGTTGCTGCAGAAGAGCAGCAAAAACTTACAGTAGGCTCTGTTCCAGCTAAAAAAAAAGCCAAGTTTGTGACTGATTCCTCAACATTATTCTCAAGAATTTGTTATATTCAGTGGAATCAATGCAACCCTTAACTTTAACCAGATTCCCAGTATCGGTACTGGCCACACAGCCCCACAGCATGATGGAACCTCCACCAAATTTTACTGTGGTCCATACGTTTTCGTGTAAACCTGTTCGGTCGAAGTAAAACCTTATTCCACGACACCTGACTACTTTTTTTCTAACTCAACAAACCAGTATTGTTCCCCGCAATACGTACCGTCGTTTTCTTGTGTCGTAAGGTTCTTTTTGTGAACGATGGGTGTCATTTTAAACCACCTCCAAGGTAGTACGACACCCCGACACACCGGTCATGGCTATGACCCTTAGACCAATTTCAATTCCCAACGTAACTAAGGTGACTTATATTGTTTAAGAACTCTTATTACAACTCCTTAGTCAGTGTTTGAACCGAAAAAAAAATCGACCTTGTCTCGGATGACAT
>BLSH010067664.1:450215-487827 GCA_018402905.1 Glandirana rugosa | reverse complement strand
CTGCAACTCAAAGCAGCGGTATGTGAAATCTCTAATTTCTGCTATCTGTCCTCAGAGCAACAGCACAGACAGCAGTAATAAAGTAATCTATCTCAGGATGCAGGATCAGGTCTTAAAATGGCTAAAATCTGTCCCTCACGCCGTCAGCTACCTTTCCCTACACTAACCCAAGGAGCATGTGACTGCAGCACTGTGACTCCAGCTTATAAAGAGGCTGGGTCACATGATGCACCGGCCAATCACAGCCATGCCATTAGTAGGCATGGCTGTGATGGCTTCTAAGGGCAAACCAGTGAAACGCTTGTTGATTGGCTGCCCTGCAGCTTCTCAACACGTGGAGTAAAATAGCAGAACCCCGGACCGAACCCGAACGATTTTTGAAATGTCCGGGTCCGGGTCCGTGCCACGGACACCCTAAAGTTCGGTACGGACCCGAACGTTACAGTCCGGGTTCGCTCAACACTAATCAACATATAATTTAAAAAAGAAGAGTTTGGGGATAATGCCATATACATCTCTGAATTCAATTGCATCCACCGGAACCCAATGCTGAAGGGCATTTGAGGGCTCTAGGCTGCACACTTGCCATAGGGATAGCCTGGCATGCTGGCTTGTACGTCTCTAGCAGGGGACTGTTTATTTTTTTATTATTTTACAAATCAGGTTTATCAATGTTCATAGGCAATTATCACATTTTTAATTATAAAACACAATCATTCACTGTCTCAGCTGGGGAATATTATTTTAAAGTGTGTCCAGTAAATGTCTAGGGAAAATTGCAATGAATGTAAGATTTACCCTTTTATAAAGATCATAAACTGATCATGTTCTTAAAGAGGAACTGCAGTCTGCTCACATAATTTGTAATAAAACACCTTTGCCATTCTGAAGCTTCCCTCCAACCACTTTGTATATTATTTGATACATATACTGTGATTCTGTACTTGCCAAATATGCTGCAGAAATCTCCCTCCACTGAGTCTGACTGCAGCCATTTTAACTGTGGGCAGCTAAATCTGCTGCCTGTTCACTTCCTGGATTTACACAGACACACAGAGGCACATCTCCAGCCCTGCAGCTTTCATTGGCCTTCTTATGACTCATCCCCTCCCTTCCTAGCAAACTCTCACAAGAGTTGGCGAGAGAGCTGTGCATGATGTCATAAGCCTAGGCTAATGACCAGACAAGAAACAGGAAGTGGGCTGTATAAGGTATTTACTGGCAGAAAAAAAAATGTTTTACTATCCAAAGTTAACACAACAAGGGAAGAAGATTTAATAGATGGAAAGTTGAAAAAGTGACTGAAGGTCCGCTTTAAGGTGGATCCCTCAGTAACTTTACATTTTTGTGCGAATACCTTCATGACACGTTAAAAGATACAACAACAGTATAATAATTCTTCCTTTTATCATTAAAAAGCTATCCTTAAGCTCCAGTCTAGTGCCTTTGCCTAGTCTGAGAGTCATCAATCTGCTGCAGGTAGGAGGACTTATTTATTCAGTCTCCTCTCTCCTAGTGATCAGACTGCACATTGTAACTTTGTAGAAAGTCAAAAGGAGGGAGGCTGTGGCAATGGCTGACCTGTGACAGACATTTCGAAATACAACCAAGAACTGCACAGGCACTGGGATTGACATGATTCTGACATCTCTGATGCAGCATCTCAGTTCATTAAATAGATGGTGACTACGAATGATGCCAGAAGACAGATGGCTCCATCCTCCTGGAGAGAAAAGCAGATTTAGGTATAGTCAGGGAGAGTACTGTGATCTCTATGAGAGGTAAAAAGTACCTGGAAGTACTACCTCGGTTGACTTAAATATCCCACCTGAGGATAATCCAATCTCTGAAACAGGAAGTGATGGATAATTTTCCCAGTGGTGTCACAGACAGAAATAAAAACAGGAAACAGGAAGTGATGGATAATTTTCCCAGTGGTGTCACAGACAGAAATAAAAACAGGAAACAGGAAGTGATGGAGAATTTTCTCTGTGGTGTCACAGACAGTAATAAAAACAGGAAACAGGAAGTGATGGATAATTTTCTCAGTGGTGTCACAGACAGAAAAAAAACAGGAAACAGGAAGTGATGGAGAATTTTCTCAGTGGTGTCACAGACGGAAATAAAAACAGGACCTCTTCTACACTCTATCCAAACTGAAGCTTTTTTCCAGACAAGAAACAGGAAGTGGGCTGTCTAAGGTATTTACTGGCAGGAAAAAAATGTTTTACTATCCAAAGTTAAAACAACAAGGGCAGAGGATTTAATAGATGGAAAGATGAAAAAATGACCGAAGTTCCACTTTAATGAACAGGTAAAAAATGATTTAATTGCAGTTAAGTAAGTGAGCTGAGTAAAAGGCTATGATATGGCAATTAATCTAGACCACAATAATGCATTACCAAGCTAACCAGTTGTACACAGCATTGATAAAGAACAGTAATAGGTATAAATAGCAATGAAAAGTCTTACAGTAAGTCTCTGCAACAATTTGTCAAAAAAGTGTTGCACAGTGCACTCTGTGTATTGTATATACCCCTGGATGTAGGTATATGTAGGTTTTCCTGAGCAGGGTACTCCTGTTAAGGTTTTTTTTTATAGTACCTGGCAACTAATTTGCAAACTTAAGCCAACTAATGTTGGGGACTGTTCTGTACAGTGGTGCTCTTAATTACCATCCCTGCATGCAGTAGTTGACTCGTAGGAGAGATTGATCCCCTTCCTGATCTGTTATCAGTGGCTCACCAGCTCTGGAAGCTCAACAGATCTTGCACTGGATGCTTGTCTGTTTGTCAGTACTTCTGGCTCTGCTCTCAGAAATCCAGTCCCCACAGGCTCAGCTCCAGCCCTCTGTTCCTCACTGGCTCCATCTGGAATAGGTACAGACACACACAGGCAGCAGGTCTATAATGCTCTGGTCCCAGCAGCAAGGCATTGATGTTGGACAAGAAGGCCTGGCTCGCAGTCTAGACTCTAATTCGTCCCAAAGGTGTTCTATCAGGTTGCAGGTCAGTCAAGTTCCTCCACCCCAAATTCACTCATCCATGTCTTTATGGACCTTGTTTTGTGCACTGGTGCGCATCTGGTGCATGGTACCCATAATCCTCCCTCCACTAAATGATTTGGACTACTGCACATGATGTGGGGTTGTTTTTCAGGGGCTGGGCTTGGCCCCTTAGTTCCAGTGAAGGGAACACTTAAGGCGTCAGCATACCAAGACATTTTGGACAATTTTATGCTGCTAACTTTGTGGGAACAGTTTGGGGATGGCCCCTTCCTTTTCCAACATGGCTGCGCACCAGTGCACAAAGCAAGGTCCATAAAGACATGGATGAGCGAGTTTGAGGTGGAGGAACTTGACTAGTCTGCACAGAGTCCTGACCTCAATCCGATAGAACACCTTTGGGATAAATTAGAGTGGAGACTGCGAGCCAGGCCTTCTCATCCACATCAGTGCCTGCCATCACAAATGCGTTTCTGGGAGAATGGTCCAGACAGCCTTCCCAGAAGAGTTGGAGCTGTTATAGATGAAAAGGGTGGGCCAACTCAATATTGAACCCTACAGACTAAGACTGGGATGCCATTAAAGTTCACGCGAGGTTAAAAGCAGGCTTCCCAATACTTTTGGTAATATAGTGTATACATACCCCTCACATAGTGATAGATTCATACTGCATCCCTCCTGGATAGGCATTACATGTACGGCCCTCCCATCCATTTTTATGGACCCATGCTTCTATTTTGGATGTAGGGTACCATGATATTTTTATTTATATATATTTGAATATCCTCCCTAGCCCCCACGTGCTATCTCCCTACACCTTAATACACCATATATTTGTTACAGAGTGGGCTTCTGGACTACTACATCTGGTCCCATCAGGCTCCCTCACTTAGGCTGTTAGCCTCCTTCCCGCAGGTACGGAGTACACACTCTGTGTGGGTTTACACAGAACTGTCTATGCATGATGTACCGTCTTATCTTTCTGCTCCCTATTTTTGTAGGCTCTATCTCCCTGACCTCTGAACACATACCTTGTATGGAATGGAACTTTCATGAGGTCCTCCTACCTGTTTAAGCTATGAATCATCAATTACAATTATATATATTGGTTAGCCATGAGCAGGGTGGGAAGGAATCTTCAAGACCGTGTTTTTAATCTACCATGGCATTAATTTGTACATATATGGAATGGATATAAGTGTAGGGGAATTTCCCCCTTTCTTTTGTCTACATGTGTGCACATTTCTCATGCGAATATATGTTGTTATATACTGACCTATTTTATTTAAATTTAGATACATGGTTCCTCTCTTATCCTCTGAAGAAGGAGCGCAATACAAACTCTGAAACATGTTGGGTTGAGGACATCATCGACTCTGTCACTGTATATATAATGCAACCCCAGTATTATCTTAATTGTTCCATGCTCTGTTCTTACATTTTTTTATATGTATTTTAATATGTGACAATAAACTGTGATTTTTTTTTTTATAGAACTTGTTATAGGTGCCTTTAAAGTCCCACCCCAGGGGTTCAATTTGTTGCACCTCACATAGTCAAACAGGCACATATCTTAAATTACATTATGACTATGAAGACCCTTGTTTTCACCAACAGAAACAAAATGACCCTGCAGAAACCAGCCAAACTTGGACTTACTAGGTGGTATGCAGAGATTCAGACTAATTTAAGGCCTTGGTAGGCCATTTCAATAATGAGTACCTATTCCACCCATATAAGGTAGACTTTCATATTTGGATCTGTATCCTCTATAGCCAATTTATCGCTAGAGAACCCCTCCCAAGATCTCATTGTGCCACTACCTTGGCTCAACAGGCGTACAAAGGTTTGACCTTGGGATTTTTGTAACTTGTTGCGTATCCTTTGAGCGTCTGGAAGACTGGTCAAACATTCCCATAGACACACTCCTAAACCTTGTGGACAGCCTTCCCAGAAGAGTTGAAGCTGTTTTAACTGCAAATGGTTGGCCAACTCAATATTGAACCCTACGGACTAAGACTGGGATGCCATTAAAGTTCTTGTGCGTGTAAAGGCAGGCGTCCCAATACCAATACTTTTGACAATGTATTATATATATATATATATATATGTGTGTGTGTTTTTTTCTGTTTAATTATTTACTGTATGCGAGATAGAAAACGGCCCATTACATTAAACATAGGCTGCTTTGTTATTAAATTGCAGCTATTGCTCCAGGAATAAAAAGCGTTAGCTGGCTGGTGATAGATGTTTCCCTTCACCCTATTGTACACAGTTGTATAAAACATACTGCTAGACCCAACAGAAAACCCTCTCTGATTACTCGTCAGGACAATAAAAGTTAAACCAATTGAGGAATTATGTCTGCCGCTGTTTACCCGAGCCCGGAACATGCACTAATTGCTGTCAGCTTGTTATTTTCACAACTTTTTCTCACCCTGCATATGTTTTATTGTCATTTAAATTATTATGGAAAATTCTAGTAGGAAAAATATTAGCGGATTAGCCTAACATAACACATTCCTGAGCTAAGCTGGGTAATAAAATTATTCCTGGGCTGCGTACACACTTGGAGGCTTAAAACACATAATTTTGTAAACACCGGAGCTGCTTTTAAGGACCTGTAAACCTTAAATACAATTTATATGGAAGAGTCATTAATAACCTATACAGATTTTTATATGCAAATGTTTTAGAAGTTTACTAGAAGGGAAGGTAATTGAAGTGAATTTCTGGAGGTCATGTTCTGTAATTCAGTGATTGACAATTTAGGTAACCATTGATACGTCCCTGCGACCCTGGACTGCTTTGTGTGCCGCTCAAGCCCACTGAAATGGGGTATGGATCTCAAGCATCCGCCACTGGGAGAGTCGGTGTTCTGCCGAAGACTCAAACTCACCAAAATCTCCAACCACGTCGGTGACTCTCCAGCAGCAATAATTGGAGATTTAGATGAGTTGGCTGTTTTTGCACAACACCGGCAGCATATGCACTAAGGTACAAGATATAATGAGTCAACATTGTTAGTCCACCCAATAGTAACCAACAACATGGCCCCCTCCAAGGCGGAGACAACCTTATTCCTCCTTACCCGGTGTTCTGTGAAAACAGCCAACTTGTCTTGTACCTTAGTAGCAAAAAGAAACTCCGGATGGCCGCACTCCAATTAAAAGTTTTATTGAATCAAATCCATGTGGTACAGACAAGGAATATATTTCTGACGCGTTTCACGCCCCCCTAAGGGCGCTTATTCATAGCATTGCTTAGGGGGGCGTGAAACGCGTCAGCAATATATTCCTTGTCTGTACCACATGGATTTGATTCAATAAAACTTTTAATTGGAGTGCGGCCATCCGGAGTTTCTTTTTGCTACTGTGTTCCAGCACATCGAGCCTGCACCCTCCGAGACTGTGTGATTACCCATTGGAGCCAGGAGGTTTGGAGCTGTCTGCCTCTCTCTTTGTCTTGTACCTTAGTGTATACGCTGCCGGTGTTGTGTAAAAACAGCCAACTTGCCTAAATCTCCAATTATTGCTGCTGGAGAGTCACCAGAAGTGACGTGGTTGGAGATTTTGGCGAGTTGAAGTTTTCAGCAGAACACCGGCACGGGAGGTACCTCGTTCCAGCTCCTTCAATCACTGGCAGTAAAGAAAGGACTCTCTGAAGCTGCACATCTGTGGATCATTTAGGACTAAACTCCGAGGGGCTGAGCGAAACACGTTGGGGGCGTGGCCTGGTCAGAGTCCAGGCTGAGGTTGTCATTGATACACCCAGTATAGGGACAACATGAATGTGTGGCTTCAGGGAGTCCTTTCTTTACTGCCATTGATAAGTCACCTTTGGCCTAGAAGGCCTCATGCACACAGGACATTTAAATAACGCCAGTGTTGCTGCCAGGAAAAAGCAGTGTTAAAAACACGCTGTTAGCCACGTTTGTGAATAGCGTTTATGGTCGCGTTTTTGTGCGTTAGTGTTTTTTGGCTTTTTTTCAGCAAAAACCCTCGCTATATAATATAGAAACGCCTAAAACAACCAAATGCGGCTAACAGCTTGTTACAGCGTTTAGACGCATTTAGCAGCATTTAGGACGTTTTGGGCATTTTTACAGCTCAAAAGCCTCTGCTCCTGGACGCACAGGCTGTCGTTTTTTTCTACTGCCCCTAAACGCTTATGCTTCCAAACGCCTCTGACAGTTTATGTGTGCATGGTCACATAGGCTAACATGGAAGGGCGTTCAGAGGCAGTTAAAAAAAAAAGTCAGACGCCCCCAACAGCAGCTGTAAAAACATTCTGTGTGCATGAGCCCTAATGGCTCCAGCTGAGTATGTTCTATTGTCACTGACAATCTCTTTTACATATAGATCTAAAGGAGATCAACGTGCAAGTCCAGCTTGGGTGAAAAAATAGGCTACAAGAGGACAAACTCATTAAAAACAATGCCCTCCCTGTGAAATCAATATGCAGAGACTGATTTACCTAAAGGAGTTGAGAATCTTCATTATAAAAATTGTGTCAATTTTCCACTTCAGGGAAATTCCTGATCACTTGTAATTCCCAATCATGTGCAGAAAACAATAAACAGGAATTTGCTGATAACATCACCAGGTAATTGAAGTGATTTTTTTTCTCACAATTTAGTGAAGATTCTCAACTCTTTTAGTAAATTATCCCATTTATTTAAACAGTTGAAAAACACAGAGACTGTGTATTTGCACTGAGCTGCAGAGAGCGTCCTCTAGTGACTATTCTACAAATCTTTATATTTAATACAGTATAAAAAATATAAGGAAGCTTGGAAAAAATGTATGTATGCTAAATAAAAATAAATGATACATTCCCTTAAAAAAAATGTACAAAAGTAAAGTATTTGAATTACACATTTATTAAGAAATATTAGGTACATCTTAACATTTACTATAGCAATTAACTATGGCAGCACAGAAATATCAGAGGTACATGGGAGTTGATTAAATCACATGTTGGAAATCATTCTGAAATACCATTCTGAAGCTCTTGCTTAGGGCAGAAATTGTATCAGTTGTTAGTCTCAGGTAATACAGAGTAATGCAGAGCACCTCGTAAACTGGTAGCTGCCAAGCATGCAAGTCTATATCCTTGGTGAGGTGAGGGCAGAGGAGCAGGGAAGGCAGACAGAGGACACTGGTAGTTGTGTTTTATCCAGGAGAACAATTGTAATGTGAACCCAGAAACTATTTTTCGGTATGTTTGTTATCACACTACATTAAATAGAGTTTCTTATCATTCTGTAACAAAGTTTGTTTCCTGGAGATCCTGCCAGAAACAGCACTTCCTGCAGGCTGACAATGCTAATGCACAGCCTCACAATCAGCAGTGTTGTCAGCCAGCCATGTGCACTCCTTCGGTTTGCCTTGGGCTCCCCATCAGATCTATCAGATCGGAGCTTCCAGGACAGGGTGACAACGCTGCTGCTAATTGTGAGGAAGTGGAATAACGTTGTCAGGGTTGAGCTGAACGTACCTGGGGTCGTGGTAGGTTTGCAGAACATGACTAAAGTTTAAGTGTCGAATTTGAACCCCACTGAAGTCAATAAGAGCAGAATGTTAAAATAAACAGTAATGGCCATTTTCCAGGTGAATAGGCAAGGGTTGTCAAGCAAATGGTATGTGGGCCAGGCATTGCCCTAAGGGAAATGTACCAAAGCAAAATAAAAAATAAAAAAATGAAATTCCCTTTGGCAGAGAGCAGCAATTTTATACAACCAACTACAGCAAAACTGACATTTACTAGGGAAAAAATGCTGTTTAGATTGGCAGGAAATATCAGCTGCTTTAGTTCTGCTTCTAAACAAATGGCTGAAAATTCCCTACATTATTACTAGTAGTGTACCGAAATGAAAACTCCAGTGCCAAAACCAAAAGTTCTGGATGCACTTGGTCGAAAACCAAAACGGACAGTTTGTTTTTTTTTTTAAATGTGAGAAGTATGGGTTTGGGTTTTTTCCAGATTTATACTTACCTAGGTGGATGCTGCATCAGTCTGATGCATCTGCCCCCGGCGCCTCTAACAGTGAGAACAGAGCGATCAAACACCGCCGATGGCTCGGTTCTCACAGTTCCCCAAGCAGAGAGCTACAGACTGTCATTGGAGCGCTGAGCTGTGGAGGGGGTGGATGGCTCAGGCTCTCAGCGGCTCACTGAGAGGCTGAGCCGGGCATCGGTCCAGGCACCTGGCGGATCCAGACTTCCATTGTCGTGATGATGAGGAGCCTGGACCGACTTCTGTGACCTCAGCAGAGAGTGGATTTCAGTCCACTCTCTGCTGGAAACGGGTCACAGGAGTGAAAAACAAATTGCAATGCTGTGATCCATAGGAGAAGTCCAGCCAAATGAGCTTTGGTTATACTTCTCCTTTAATTTAACCCTTTGCTTACCGGGCCATTTCTGGCACTCCTCTCCTACATGTAAAAATCATAATTTTTTTGCTAGAAAATTACTCAGAACACCCAAACATTATATATGTTTTTTTTAGCAGAGACTCTAAGGAATAAAATGGCGATCATTGCAACTTTTTATATCACACGATATTTGCGCAGGAATTTTTCAAACGTGTTTTTTTTTTTAAAAGAAACAGTTTCGTGAATTAAAAAAATACAAAACAGTAAAGTTAGCCCAATTTTTTTGTATGTTGTAAAAGAGGATGTTATGCCGAGTAAATTGATACCCAACATGTCACGCTTTAAAATTGCAAACACTCGTGAAATTGCGCCAAACTTTGGTACTTAAAAATCTCCATAGGCGACGCTTCAAAAATTTTTACAGGTTACGTGTTTAGAGTTACAGAGGAGGTCTAGTGCTAGAATTGTTGCTCTCGCTCTAACGCACGCGGCGATACCTCGCATGTGTGGTTTGAACACCGGTTACATATGTGGGCAGGGCTTACGTATGTATTCGCTTCTGCGTGCGAGCACGCGGGGACGGGGAAACTTTAATTTTATTTTATTATTATTATTTATTTTACTTTTATTTTTTTATTATTACACTGTCTCTTTAATTTTTTTTTTTTGATCACTTTTATTCCTATTACAAGGAATGGTGCCTGACAGGTCCTCTTTATGGAAAGATATGGGGTCAATATGACCTCACATCTCTCCTGCAGGTTGGAAAGACCGAGATCAGAAAAAAAAAATTCAGATCCCAGCCTTTCCAGTCGTGATCACGGCTTTGACGTCATAACGTCGAGCCCGGGCCTCCGAGGGTCATAGAGATGACTGGTGACCAGATGATCATCAGTCCTCTCCCTGACAATCATCCGGCGGGGACGGATTCCTTCTCCCTGCCGCCGATTGTACGGACGGCACGGGAGAAGTACCGAATGGCAGCAGGAGGGGGGAACGTCCCCTCCCGCTGCCTATAATAACGATCAAGTGGCTGAACTGCCGCTTTGATCATTCTTATGGTGCAGGGAATTGCCGGCCGAAAAAAATTATATCTGAATGGTGTCTGTAGCTGCTGGCACCATTCAGATATCACCCAGGATGTCCATGGACGTCCTACCGGCGGGAAGTGGTTAATTAAAGTGGCTGGTGTTTTTGCATTGAAGTCACTAAGTGGCATTTTTGCATTGAAGTGATTTTGTATTACAGTTTATGGGACGTGATTTTGCATTGAGGTCTATGGGATGCGATTTTTCATTGAATTCACTAGGGGACATTTTTGCTTTGTAGTCTATGGGACGCGATTTTGCATTGAAGCCACTAGGAGGCATTTTTGTTTTGAAGTCAATGGCACGGAATTTTGAATTGCAGTTTATGGGACGTGATTTTGCATTGAAGTCTATGGGATGAGACTTTGCATTAAAGTCACTAGGGGGCGCTTATGCATTGAAGTCTATGGGACGGAATTTTGCATTGAAATCTATGGGATGCGATTTTGCATTGAAGTCACTAGGAGGCGTTTTTGCATTGAAGTCTATGGGACACGACTTTGCTTTGAACTCTATGTAAAGCGACTTTGCATTGAAGTCGCTAGGGTGTGTTTTTGCATTGAAGTCTATGAGATGTAATTTTGCATTGAAGGCTATGGGAAGCGATTGGATGCAGCATGCCATTATAGGTACCGTTTTTTTTTTCTATCAGCAAGACGCAGATAACCCTATTTTCGTCCAATAATTTTTGGTGGCCAAAATATTGGTGCATCCCTAATTTATTACTATACAGGATTTATATAGCACCAACAGTGTGCACAGCACTTTACAATATAAGGGAGACTGTACAGTTATAATACAATTCAATTCAAGAAATTTAGGAGGCCCTGCTGGCTTATAATCTAATAGAGAGGGCAAGTGGTACAAAAGGTAACTGTGAGAGATGAGCTGATGGAAGAATTAAAAGTTCAGTTGTGGACGTGGGATGATGGGGGGGGGGTCTCTGTAGAGATGAGTGTTCAGGGATCACCTAAAGGTGGAAAGAGTAGGAGATATTAGCTAGACAGGTTGGGGTAAGGGGTTCCAGGAGATTGCAGAGGCTTTGCAGAGCGGGAGGTCTTGAGAGGAGCAGAGAGGACATTGTGGGCAATATATTGAGACAAAATTGGTGATGTTGCTCAGGGCAGAGTTGTGGATGGTTTGTATGATGTTGTTAGTATTTTGAATCCTATAAGTTGAGCAATCGTAAGCCAGTGGAGAGATTGACATAGAGGGGTATCAGACACTGAACGGTTGGTAAGGTAAAGAAGTCTGGAAGCAGCATTCATGATAGACTGAAGGAGAGTTTATACAGTATATGCCAGAGTTTTGACCTACATGAGGGTATGTATAGATGTTAATGGGGACCTCACCACAAAAAAAACACAGCATGGGTCTCCCCTAAAATTACGTACCAGACCCTATGGATGTCAAGATGGGTTGCATGCAAAAAAAGACATTATGAGTTCCCCTAAATTCCATACCAGACCCACATCCGAGCATGCAGCCTGGCAGGCCAGAAAAGGGGGGAGACAAGCGTGTCCCCCCCCCCTTCCTGTTGATCCATACAAGGCCTCATGTCCTCAGTATGGCTGGTGGGTGCCTTGGTAAAGCACCATGTCCCCATTTTGATGAGAACAAGGGACATTTTCCCACAACCCTGACCCAGTGGTTATGGTGTTCTGCGGGTAAGGCACATCCAATCAATTAGACTTTGTTCATTGCTGTTCATTTAATGTGACCCCCACTAGGATTCCAGTGCATTACAGTGACTAAACAAGGCTGTACTGCCTTACATTGTAGCCTTTACAGCATACATATTATTATACTTTGCTGGATACCTAAGTGGCTGTCACATTAACCAATTTCAATTAGGTGATCTATTAGGGATCCTCCACCACCCTGGGTAACCATCCGGATTGCTTCTACTATTGTATGCATGTTGTCCTATTCTTGAAAAGTTTTGGTCTATTTCACATGAATGTTATTCCATATAGTTTTAAATTAATTTGTCAATAAACTTTTTTAATACTAAACTGCTTGGTCATATCTTGCCTGCGTTATACAGTCTGTACCTTACAGTTGTTTCATTTTTAATTTGGTTCTGCGGGTGGGGGACTTATCGGCATCTGGAAGCCCCCTTTAACAATGTGTTGATCACACGTATTTCTGGTCTTTTTTATCATTTTTAAATTAATTATAACACTTTACCTAAGAAAGTTCTTCTCTATGCAGCCCCAAAAAAGTCTAGATGCTTGCCCATGAGCACATCCTTGCTTAATTCCCTGAGTATCAAAAGAATGATGGGCCACACATCGATAACATGTTTCCCCCATGCAAGCTTAACCATAGAGTATATATGATTAAGCCCATATGGGTGAAATGCGTTAGCACAGAGCAGCTTCAGTGTGGGATGCTTGGCAGTTTTTTGGACCTGCAGTAAAATTGCTTTTACTTTAATGACATCAGCAGTGTATGGTTCCTCAGTCTTTTGATACTCAACGCAACTGAGTGTTCACAAAGCTGGGGATAAAATCCATTGCAAATCCTGAAAATGTAGACATGGGAAAGTGCACAGTACAGATCGCTCATCGCCGCCCACTCTCTGAGATAGACCTCTCCAAATATGGCCAGTCTTGTGCAGGTCCAGTTTATGATTTGGTGGTTGGTTTTCACCAGCAGCAGTATTTAGTAGGATATCTCATATACAGGATCTCCAATTTTAATCATCCCCTTCTTCTGAATTCTCACAAACTGTCCAAAGAGTGGAGAAGATTTGTAGACCTTCTTATCTGTGGTATCACACAGCCGGTAACTGTAGAGAAACACAAGTCATTGTAATGGAATCTGCAGGTTCATGTAGCACCAGTCAGATTAAAAAGTGGGCTTAAATCTGCTTGGTGACTGTAAGGGCTCATGCACACAGGACGTTTTTACAGCTGCTTTTGGGGGCGTTTGGCTTTTTTTTTTTTTACTGCCTCTGAACTCTCCTCCATGTTAGCCTATGTGTCCATGCACACATAAACCTTCAGAGGAGTTTGCAGGCATAAGAGTTTAGGAGCGTTAAAAAAAAAAAGCAACTGCCTGTGAGTCCAGAGGCTGTAAAAACGCAAAACGTGGCAAAACGCCGCTAAACACACCTTAATGCGGTAACAAGCTTTTAGCCGCGTTTGGAGGTTTTAGGCATTTTTACATTATAAGGAGCGTTTTTACTGTAAAAAATGCCAAAAACGCTAATGTGGCTAAATGTGCATAAACATATGTAAACGCTATTCAAAAATGTGGCTAAAAACATGTTTATAACGCTGCTTTTTCCTGGCAGCATCGCTGGTGTTTTTAAATGTCCTGTGTGCATGAGACCTGAGGAACGTCTTAGTTGGCAGCAAGGAACCTGTAATGGGAGTACTTTAGAATTGCTGTACTGAATCACAAGGAGGGGCTCCCAAATCCCCAGACTACTAAAAAATGGAAGTTAGGTAGACGGATGCACTATAGCAAATTTCCGGAGTGCCTGCTATATCTTTCATTTGAATCTATGCTGCTCTAATGCTACTGATGCCCATCCACCCTTTACTAATAGTAGGCAATAATGCAGGACAGGATGCTGGAGCCCAAAAGAGAACAATTAACAGGAGCACTAAATAATGTGTAAATTGTATAATAATTAATAATGTTGCTTATTTACTAATAATGTCACGATCAATGATAGATTCAAGGCAATATTAGAAAATACCATGCTTCACTATGTAATGTATTTTAAAGATTGACAGACCTAATACACAGCTCTATATCAAAGATCTCTCTTTTTTGCTTTACAGAGCAACACTATGCACATTAAAGAGTAATTCTATGCATTATGGTACACAATCTTTTGCGTGCAAGCACCCCCCCCCCCCCCATACTTACTTGAGCCCAATATTGATTCAGCGCTGTGCCCAGGAGCAGCATCACTCACTCTCTTCTTCTTTTCAGTGGCTCAGAGGAAGCAGCGAGAGTCATTGGCTCCTGCTGCTGCCAGTCACAGCCAGTGGGGCGGGAACAGGGGACACTGTGTGTCAATGGACACCAAGTGGCTTGCTCTGGGGGCACTCAAGGGAGGGGGGGCCAGGAGCGGCGGCGTGGGACCTGAGAAGAGGAGGATCTGAGCTGCTCTGTGTAAAACCATTGCACAGAGCAGGTCAGTATAGTCTGTTATTTCACAATATATATATATATATTTCCCTTTGCAATCACTTTAATGCATTACCATGCCTTTTGGTGCGCTGTGTTCCAAACATAGTGCATTCTCCTTTTTTGATGCATTTTGGTGCAATTTGGAATAACACATATTAATACAAGCTCACTAACACACTGCGGCAGAGAAAACTCAGCCTTTTTCTTTAAGTGCATGTCGAAAAAAAGTTCCATATTCTTCCTTGACAGACCTGCGCAGCGTCTCCAGGGGCTCCTTTATATTAATAATTCCGGTGTCAGGATCCACCGTGGTCAGAATACATCTATAAAAACATGCATAATATGGATGTCAGGAAAAAAATTAAGATGAATAATTTCAACATGAAATCTGCTAAGCATGATTTACATCTAAACCCGGTCACATAACAAAACATTGGTGAAACTTCAGGAAAGCTAAAAAACATTCTAAAGGCAAAATGACTTTGGGGTGTGCATTCTTCCTTCAAAAGGAGACAATTAAGGGGGAATATGATAGAGGGTGCGTCCACATAGTAAACTTGGTGCCATGTTGTTCATTTTAAGGCCATTACAAATAAAGAGGAGGCAATGTTTTGTCTGGAGGAAAAGAAGGTTTAACCTTAAAGCAAGATCAAACCCAAAAACAAACATTTATTATATCTTTCCTTTATTTTCATCTGGTGATCCAGCCGGTAAACCTGTTCTTTTTCAAAAGAACAAGCTCCCTTATAGATGTTCAGTTACACGAATGAGACAAACAATTTACCACTGACAGGGGTGCTTACAATGGCCAGCTTCTATTTATTTTTGTAAAACCTTTATCCCAAAAGGAACAAAACTGTAACGGATTATAAAGTGTTATCTGGATATTGGCTTCAGTTCGGTACTGTATTTAACCACTTGCCGACCGTCAATCGGCAATTGACGGCGGCAAAGTGGCGCTGTAAGGCGAATCGCCGTCATATGACGGCGGCCGCCAGATTGCGCACAGTGAGCGCGCGCGCACCGCCGGAGGTGCGCCCGCGCGCTCACTGTGTCCGGGGAGGGCCAGGGAGCGGGTGCGGCGGCTTCGATTGCCGCCAGCCACCCGCGATGCCCCCCCCCCCGGAGTGAAAGAACGGAGGTCCGTGTAAGTAAACACGGACCTCCGCTCTGTGTGAGGGGGAAGGGCTGTGATCACAGCCTTCCTGTACGTGAAGGCTGTGACCACTTCCCTTCCCCAGCTAGGGCAGCCCCCATACAGTTAGAACACGCCCAGGGAACATAGTTAACCCTTAGAGCGCCCCCTGCAGGTTAACCCCTTCACTGCCAATGGCATTTACACAGTAATCAGTGCATTTTTATAGCACTGATCGCTGTATAAATGCCAATGGTCCCAAAAAAGTGTCAAAATGTTCCGACATGTCCACTGAAATATCGCAGTACCGCTAAAAATCGCAAATCGCCGCCATTATTAGTAAAAAATAAAAAAACAATAAAAACCCCAAAAATGTATTCTCTTCATCCGTAAACGCGACCACTTTTGCGCAAACCAATCAATAAACGCCGATTGCGGCGAAAAAAATGTTTTTTTATATTTTTTTTTTGGATTTGTATTTTAGCAAAAAGTAAGAAATTTGGTTTTTTTTGCAAAATTGTTGCTCTTCTTTTGTTTATAGCGGCGATCAGAAATGACGCAGCGGTGATCAAATACCACCAAAAGAAAGCTCTATTTGTGGGGAAAAAAGGACACAAATTTCGTTTGGGTACAACGTCGCACGACCGCGCAATTGTCAGTTAAAGCGACGCAGTGCCGAATCGCAAAAAGGGCTCCGGTCCTAAAGCTGGAAATCCTTCCGGTCCTTAAGTGGTTAAATCTGCTGGTCCAACTAACTCTCCCCTCCCTTCAGACTGACAATGTTGCTGTCCAAAGATGCCCCCCTCTGTTTCTTCATCCTTCAGTGGGGGGGCACTCTAATATAGGAGTTATGCTCCTGGCCAGGTCACCAGATGAAAACAGAAGGGAAAAAGCTCAAAAAAAGAAAACTGATGCAGCCACTACATATAATGATTGGTAAGCTACAATATATTACAGTTTTGGGTTTAATATCATTTTAATGTACGGAATGCCTTATGCACAGTAAGCTGTGAAAACGCGGAACAGACTTCCTTGGGAGCTAGTTCTAGCTAATTCAGTATATACAGTATCTCACAAAAGTGAGTACACCCCTCACATTTTTGTAAATATTTTATTCTATCTTTTCATGTGACAACACTAAAGAAATGACACTTTGCTACAATGTAAAGTAGTGAGTGTACAGCTTGTATAACAGTGTAAATTTGCTGTCCCCTCAAAATAACTCAACACACAGCCATTAATGTCTAATCCGCTGGCAACAAAAGTGCAGCTCCCCTCAGTGAAAATGTCCAAATTGGGCCCAAAGTGTCAATATTTTGTGTGGTCACCATTAATTTCCAGCACTGCCTTAACCCTCTTGGGCATGGAGTTCAGCAGAGCTTCACAGGTTGCCACTGGAGTCCTCTTCCACTCCTCCATGAGGACATCACAGAGCTGGTGGATGTTAGAGACCTTGCTCTCCTCCACCTTCCGTTTGAGGATGCCCCACAGATGCTCAATAGGATTTAGGTCTGGAGACATGTTTGGCCAGTCCATCACCTTTACCCTCAGCTTCTTTAGCAAGATAATGTCGTCTTGGAGGTGTGTTTGGGGTCGTTATGTTGGAATACGGCCCTGTGACCCAGTCTCTGAAGGGAGGGGATCATGCTCTGCTTCGATATGTCACAGTACATGTTGGCATTCATGGTTCCCTCAATGAGCTGTAGCTCCCCAGTGCCAGCAGCACTCATGCAGCCCCAGACAATGACACTCCCACCACCATGCTTGACTGTAGCAAGACACACTTGTCTTGTACTCCTCACCTGGTTGCTGCCACACCACGCTTGGCACCATCTGAACCAAATAAATTTATCTTGGTTTCATCAGATCACAGGACATGGTTCCTGTAATCCATGTCCTTAGTCTGCTTGTCTTCAGCAACTGTTTGCGAGTTTTCTTGTGCATCATCTTTAGAAGAGGCTTCTTTCTGAGATGACAGCCATGTAGACCAATTTGATGCAGTATGCGGCGTATGGTCTGAGCTCTGACAGGCTGATCCCCCACCCCTTCAACCTCTGCAGCAATGCTGGCAGCACTCATACATCTATTTCTCAAAGACAACCTCTGGATAAGATGTTGAGCAAGTGCACTCAACTTCTTTGGTCAACCATGGGGAGGCCTGTTCTGAGTGGAACCTGTCCTGTTAAACGGCTGCATGGTCTTGGCCACCGTGCTGCAGCTCAGTTTCGGATCTTGGCAATCTTCTTATAGCCTAGGCCATTTTTATGTAGAGCAGCAATTCTTTTTCTCAAATCCTCAGAGAGTTCTTTGCCATGGGGTGCCATGTTGAACTTCCAGTGACCAGTATGAGAGAGTGAGAGCGATAACACCAAATTTAAAAATCTATAAGTTACAGCGCACACATGATACATACTCCTGTCAGGCTATTTTAAAAGCATCTAAAACGTATGTAGCAAAAATGCAAAAATACGGGGGTTTGGTCACACTGAATGGCCATGAAGTGCTTAAGCCCATTGACTGCTGCAAAGTACCCCGTTACCAATGGGAACCTACACTGACCTTAGAGTGAATGCTCATATCTCTTAAACCATGGAAGCTAACGCCTCTCTTTATGGGAGACCAGAGGACACATCCCATGGATCAGGTGGACACTGATTGGGGCTAATTAAGGAGGATGGGGTTCACCAACCCAAAAAGGTCTGGTCAGGACCCAAGCGTAAAGCATACAACAAAACTAGATATTTGGGGGGGAACACCCTGCCAAACGCATGGTGCTGCTCGTAACGACCAACAAACAAAAATCTATAAGTTACAGCGCACACATGATACATACTCCTGTCAGGCTATTTTAAAAGCATCTAAAACGTATGTAGCAAAAATGCAAAAATACGGGGGTTTGGTCACACTGAATGGCCATGAAGTGCTTAAGCCCATTGACTGCTGCAAAGTACCCCGTTACCAATGGGAACCTACACTGACCTTAGAGTGAATGCTCATATCTCTTAAACCATGGAAGCTAACGCCTCTCTTTATGGGAGACCAGGGGACACCAAATTTAACACACCTGCTCCCCATTCACCCCTGAGACCTTGTAACACTAACGAATCACATGACACCGGGGAGGGAAAATGGGTAATTGGGCCCAATTTAGACATTTTAACTTAGGGGTGTACTCACTTTTGTTGCCAGAGGTTTAGACATTAATGGCTGTGTGTTGAATTATTTAAAAAAAACAATAAACAAAACAGTGGGATAAGTTTGTTATCAGGTCGCCTCCTAGGGGCACCTCAGAGGTACTACAAGCCATGACCATTCACCATATTCTAATATTCCAATTTTTCATAAGGGATAACAAAAAAAGTACAAAGTAATTGGAGACACAATGCTCTCAGGTTATCATATAGGTATAACATAACTTGCATTGATAATGCTTAGAAAATATGGGCAAATAAACATTAGATCACACATATACAGTACCTTGAAAAAGTATTCATACTCTTTGAAGTTTTCCACATTTTGTCATGTTACAACCAAAAATGTAAATGTATTTTATTGGGATTTTGTGTAATAGATCTACACAACGTGGCACATAATTGTGAGGTGTAAGGAAAATGATAAATGATTTTCAAAATGGTTTACAAATAAAAAAAAATGAAAAGTGTGGTGTGCATTTGTATTCAGTCCCCTTTACTCTGATACCCCTAACTGAAATCTAGTGGAACCAATTGCCTTCAGAAGTCACCTAATTATTAAATAGAGCCCACCTGGGTGTAATTTTATCTGAGTATAAATACAGCTGTTCTGTGAAGCCCTCAGAAGATTGTTAGAACTTTAGTGAACTAACAGTGTCTTGAAGGCCAATGAGCTCACCAAACAGTTCAGGAATAAAGTTGTGGAAAATGACAGGTCAGGCAAGGAGAGCATTAATCCACAGCTCAGGTGGGAGAATCTGTCCACAGGACAACTATTCATGCACTCCACAAATCTGACCTTTATGGAAGAGTGGCAAGAAGAAAGTCATTGCTGAAAGAAAGCAATAAGAAGTCCAGTTTGCAGTTTGCGAGAAGCCATGTGGGGGACACAGCAAACATGTGGAAGAAGGTGCTCTGGTCAGATGAGACCAAAAGTGAACCTTTTGGTCTAAAAGCAAAACACTATATGTGGCGGAAAACTAACTAAATACATCATCCTGAACACACCATCACCACCGTGAAACATGGTGGTGGCAGCATCATGTTGTGGGGATGCTTTTCTTCAGCAGGGACAGGGAAGCTGGTCAGAGTTGATGAAAAGATGGATGGAGCCAAATACAGGGCAATCTTAGAAGAAAACCTGTTAGAGTCTGCAAAAGACTTGAGACCGGTGGTGGAGGTTCACCTTCTGCAGGGCAATGACCCTAAACATACAGCCAGAGCTACATTGGGATGGTTTAGATCAAGTCATGTGTTAGAATGGCCCAATCAAAGTCCAGACCTAAATCCAATTGAGAATCTGTGGCAAGGCTTGAAAATTGCTGTTCACAGATGCTCTCCATCCAATCTGACAGAGCTTGAGCTATTTTGCAAAGAAGAATAGGGAAAAATGTCCTCTCTAGATGTGCAAAGCTGGTAGAGACCTCCCCAAAAAGACTTGCAGCTGTAATTGCAGTGAATGAATATTAGACATGTGCAATTCGTTTTGTTCCAAATTAGTTTTTTAACAAATTTCAACAAATTTGTTAATTCATAAATATCCAAATTAACGAAAACCCACGTTAAACTTGGGTGTTATACTATACGGGTTATACTTACTACCTCTGTGCAGTGGATTTGCACAGAGCAGCCCGGATCCACCTCTTCTTGGGTCCCTCCCTCCTATCGAGTGCCCCCTCAGCCAGCAGCTTGCTACAGGGGGCACCTGAGCCAAGTCAGAGCTCCGTGTACCCATTCAGACATGGAGCCCCAACCTGGCCCCGCCCCCTCTCTCCCCTGATTGGCTGACTGACTCTGATTGACAGCCATGGGAGCCAATGGTGCTGCTGCTGTGTTTCGGCCAATCAGGAGGAGGACATGGACATTGCTGGAGAGAGATGGGGCTCAGGGTAAGTATTAGGGGGTGGCTGGAGAGGATGCTACACACAGATTTTTTTTATCGTAATGCATTGAATGCATTAAGATAAAAAAACCTTCTGCCTTTGCAGCTGCTTTAATCGGCTTCTTCTTGAGCCACTCCATTCTAGCCTTGGCAGTATGTTTTGGGTCATTGTCATGCTGAAAGACCCATCCAAGACCCATCTTCAGTGTTCTGGCTGAAGGAATGAGGTTCTCATCCAAGATTTTACAATACATGGCCCTGTCCGTTGGCCCCTCAATGTGGTGAAGTCAGCCTGTACCTTTAGCAGAGAAACAGCCCCAAAGCATTTTTTCTTCCTCCAAACATGGCGAGCCAAGTTAATGCCAAAGAGCTCAATTTTGGTCTCATCTGACCACAGCACATTTCCTAGTCCTTCTCTGACTGTACACGTGCCTTCTTGAGGGGAACTCGCCGTGTTTGGAGGAAGAAAAATGCTAACTATTACCCTGAGAACACCATCCCTACAGTCAAACACAGAGGTGGAAACATTATGCTTTGGGGTTTTTTTTCTGCTAACAGTACAGGCCAACTTTGCAGCATTGAGGGGCCAACGGACAGGGCCATGTATTGTAAAATCTTGGATGAGAACCTCATTCCCTCAGCCAGAAGTAACATATTAAAGGAGTTGTAAAGGCAGAAGTTTTTAAAAAATAAAAAATCTTCTGTTTGTAGCATCCTCCCCAGCCACCCCCTAATACTTACCCTGAGCCCCTTCTCTCTCTAGCAATGTCCATGTACTGCCAAGGCAACAAAGGAGTGGCTCAAGAAGAAGCATATTAAGGCCATGGAGTGGCCTAGCAAGTCTCTAGACCGTAATCCTATAGAAAATTTATGGAGGGAACTGAAACTTCGAGTTGCCAAGCGACAGCCAAGAAACCTTAGGGCATGAATGCTCAACCTTTGGCCCTCCAGCTGTTTCGGAACTACAATTCCCATCATGCCTCTGCCTTTGAGAGTCATGCTTGTAATTATCAGCCTTGCAATACCTCATGGGACTTGTAGTTCTGCAACAGCTGGAGGGCCACAAGTTGAGCACCCATGCCTTAGGGATTTAAAGAAGATCTGTAAAGAGTGGAACAAAATCCCTCCTAAAGATGTGTGCAAACCTGGTCTCTAACTACAAGAAATGTCTTACCTCTGTGCTTGCCAACAAGGGTTTCTCCAACAAGTACTAAGTCATGTTTTTTTTCTGGATTTTTTGGTTGATATTCTGTCTCTATCATTTAAAATACACATATGATAAAAATTATAGACCTCTCATTTCTTTGTAAGTAGGCAAACTTACAAAATCTGCAGGGGATCAAATCATTTTTTCTCCACTGTACTTAACTCCACCAGCTTGTCTCGAGTCATTACACTGCACCATTAATTGTATTCTGCCTGTAAGCACAGAGGGAAGGTACTATACTTCACTTCACAAAGCCACGCACACTGTGGCTTAAAGGCTTGATCCCTAATAGAGTTCTGTACTGCAGCGGGCACCAACATGGAGACCCTACCACTAAGTGAGGTGCACAAAGTATTAAGCTACTCCTCACTACCAGAACCTCCGTCACCAGCCACTGCCTCTTCTGTCAGCTGCCTGCTTCTCCTTCTCTTTGCTTACTTCTTCTTAACCATAAAAGGTTAACTGTAATGTTCACTCCTTCATCTTAACCCAGAGAGTTAACCATGACTATGCTCCCAACTCCCCAGTTTTTAGGATACACCAAAAATACACTCTACCTCTAACACAGTTGTTCCTTCCTGTTCAATAATGAAGGTCAGACAACGTAAACAAGAACTTCCTTTATTGAATACATTTCCACATTACAATTTAAGTAGTAGGTAACATTCACTATCACAGAACTGTTGCTCACATTCAAGTGGCTGTACAATACATTACAATTGGCTGTGCAATGGTTTGGGGGTTCTGTTCCCTCTAGTGGTGCTTCCCATACCTTTTAGGTAGGAAAGTCCATACGCAGAAAGTCCATCCACATAGTTGCCTGCAATTGGGTGCCATTAAGGGTGACACTGCCAGAAAAATGATTTCCATAATACACAAGTCCTCATCGTACTGTCCCCACATCGGACTGCACCACAAGGTCAGCTTCCCTTGTATATATTACCTTCAAAAAGGGAAGTGGCCACACATACAGGGTATGATATGTCACAAAATATATAGATTTTTTTAAATCAAAACATTTTTGTTGACTACACAGGGCGACTGGTGGGAACAGTGGTCGCCATCCAGTATCTAACTATAAGTTTTCTGGCCAAATATAGTAACCTTGTAATCATGATGTATGTGCCCTTCTGATACATTTCTATGTCTATTGCCCCCAACAGGCTCACCAGAGGAGTAGAGGGTATGGGTACCCGAGTTACAGTATCTCACAAAAGTGAGTACACCACTTACATTTTTGTAAATATTTTATTCTATCTTTTCATGTGACAACACTGATGAAATGACACTTTGCTACAATGTAAAGTAGTGAGTGTACAGCTTGTATAACAGTGTAAATTTGCTGTCCCTTCAAAATAACTCAACACACAGCCATTAATGTCTAAACCGTTGGCAAAAAAAGCGAGTACACCCCTACGTGAAAATGTCCAAATTGGGCCCAATTAGCCCTTTTCCCTCCCCGGTGTCATGTGACTCGTTAGAGTTACAAGGTCTCAGGTGTGAATGGGGAGCAGGTGTGTTAAATTTGGTGTTATTACTCTCATTCTCTCATACTGGTCACTGGAAGTTCAACATGGCACCTCATGGCAAAGAACTCTCTGAGGATCTGAAAAAAATAATTGTTACTCTACATAAAGATGGCCTAGGCTATAAGAAGATTGCCAAGATCCTGAAACTGAGCTGCAGCACGGTGGCCAAGACCATACAGCGGTTTAACAGGACAGGTGCATGTGCTCAGCGTCATATCCAGAGGTTGTCTTTGGGAAATGGACGTATGAGTGCTGCCAGCATTGCTGCAGAGGTTGAAGGGGTGGGGGGTCAGCCTGTCAGTGCTCAGACCATATGCTACACACTGCATCAAATTGGTCAGCATGGCTGTCATCCCAGAAGGAAACCTCTTCTAAAGATGATGCACAAGAAAGCCTGCAAAAAAAGTTTGCTGAAGACAAGCAGATTAAGGACATGGATTTAGTGGAACCATGTCCTGTGGTCTGACGAGACCAAGATAAACTTATGTGGTTCAGATGGTGTCAAGCGTGTGTGGCGGCAACCAGGTGAGCAGTACAAAGACAAGTGTGTCCTGCCTACAGTCAAGCATGGTGGTGGCAGTATCATGGTCTGGGGCTCCAGGCACTGGGGAGCTACATGAATGCCAACATGTACTGTGACATACTGAAGCAGAACATGATCCCCGTCCTTCGGAGACTGGGTCGTAGGGCAGTATTCCAACATGATAACAACCCCAAACACACCTCCAAGACGACCACCGCCTTGCTAAAGAAGCTGAGGGTAAAGGTGATGGACTGGTCAAGCACGTCTCCAGACCTAAACCCTATTGAGCATCTGTTGGACATCCTGAAATGGAAGGTGGAAGAGCGCAAGGTCTCCAACATCCATCAGCTCCGTGATATTGTAATGGTGGAGTAGAAGAGGACTCCAGTGGCAACCTGTGAAGCCCTGGTGAACTCCATGCCCAAGAGGGTTAAGGCAGTGCTGGAAAATAATGGTGGCCACACAAAATATTGACACATTGGGCCCAATTTGGACATTTTTACTTAGTAGTGTACTCACTTTTGTTGCCAGTGGTTTAGAAATGAATGGCTGTGTGTTGAGTTATTTTGAGAGGACAGCAAATTTACACTGTTATACAAGCTGTACACTCACTACTTTACATTGTAGCAAAGTGTCATTTCTTCAGTGTTGTCTCATGAAAACATAGAATAAAATATTTACAAAAATGTAAGGGGTGCACTCACTTTTGTGAGATACTGTAAGTCCGAAATGATCTGAAGCACTTCTGCCCAATAGTGTTTAAGTTTGGGACAGCGCCAAGTCATGTGAATGAAATTACCTGGGTGTATTTTGCACTTTGGGCACAGTAGAGAGTCTCTCAGAGTCCATGCATGTAGTCTGACAGGCGTTCAATAAGCTTTATGAAGGATGAGCAATCGTCGCAACTTATGTGATGCAGAGACAGACTGAATTGTGAGTCAATGCTCTTAAACCACTTATTAGATATCCATATTGGGGAATTGTGGAAGATATATAGGAGCTGCATAGCCTAAATCATCTTTATTAGGTTAACCCTATTCATCACTGAGAGGGGAAGTTTACACCAGGTCAGGCACTTTTCCCGTTGTCTGTCCAACAGCAGCTTCAAATTCAGCCGGAGGTAGTCACAGGGTTCCGAGGACACCATCACTCCCAGATACCTAAAAGTGCTGACTACGGTGATTTGACCTGCCTCCGCTGATAAAGGTGTTATCAGGGGCTTAAGTGGCATAAGGATGGACTTGGACCAGTTAATAGTAAAGCCGGAGTATTAACCAGAGGTTGTAATTAACTCCATCACTGTTCAAAGAGACTGATCAGTGTCACCTAGGTAGAGCAGCGCATCCTCCGCATATAATATTACCTTGTCCTCCAAAGGGCCTCTATGAAAACCCACAATGTCTTACATATTGTGAACCATAATGGCCAAAGGCTCCACAGCCAAAGCAAACAACAAGGGTGACAGGGGGCATCCCTGTCTTATACCCCTGTGAAGTGAGTGGGGAGGAGAGAGAGTATCATTAATGCGTATCCTAGCTGTAGGTGCCGAATAGAGAACCTTCACCCATCCAATAAAATTGTCTCCCAAACCAAATCTATTTAAAATTTCCCAGAGGTAGGACCATTCCACACTATCAAACGCTTTGGCAGTATCCAAAGACAGTATGGCCCTTGTCACAACATAATTTAACCCCTGCATGCACCAGCCAAAAATTAAATAAACCTAAAAATAGTACCAAAAATAATATAACGTAGATACCTGCCTACAAGTTTCCTAAATGCACAGAATATAACTTGATATTAACTTTTAAAAGTAATAACCTTAAGACTTTTGATCCAGGGAATGCTCAATTAGCTTTGGGGATCAGGAAATACTTTTATTCCTTTTTAGAGCAAATATAACAATATTTTTTCTGGGGTTATTCACACTCTATTTGACTTGGTAGCCATTGTCACCAGACAGAAAGTGATGGGACATCATAAAAATGTTTCAGTTGTTTCCAGAACCAAAAGGTGTGGGAGGGAGGGATCTTCCATTGAGGGCACCAGTTGTGGTGACAAATGTCTAAGTGGGGATTTCCTTTCACTTTTCTGTGTTTTCAAACTGAGACAATAATTAACCGTGTATAGTTCAAGATTCAAACAGCCATTAGAAAGTATAATAAAGTTTTAGTTTATACTTTAATTCATCTTTATATTAGAAAACACACATACAGTCTGTACATATACTGACCGTGGACAGGGCATGACTTGTTTCAATCTCACGTGTTCGCCAATCTGAATCTCCTTCCAGTAGTCCTACAGTCAGAAAATAAAAATATGTTGCAAAGTGCGAAACTGTTGTAAATGCGCAAACTGTTGGTGCTATATAAATGCTGTATAATAGAAATAAAAATATTATATAGACATAAATAAGAGATTCTTTATTATCCAAACAGTTAAAATGAAAATATATAAAAAAAACTTAATGGACATATAAAAACAAAAATGTTCAATACCTAAATGTCTTTTTTAAGTTAAAAAAAAAGTAAACTCATTGGCTCTTTACTATTTATTTTTCTAGTTTAATCTTTTTGCGAACAAAATTCTTCTATTTTACCATTAGGTGGCAATAGAATACAGAAAATCCACCCCAAGACAGGAAAGTGCAGTATTTCTTAACTTTATGTTATGCACAGATTTTTTATGATGGATTGCTGTCCGCCTTAAAGTGGTTGTAAAGGCACTTTAACCTACAAGTAAGCCTATATTAAGGCTTGCCTGTAGGTACCCTGCATATCTCCTAAACCTGCATGGTTCAGGAGATATGCAGTGTATGAGATGTCATTTTGGCACTTGAACAGTGATGGAATGGCCCCCTTGCCGTGACTGGCGGCACATGCGCGGGAGTGACATCACACGGCTCCGGCCAATCACAGCGCCGAAGTCTGTGGCACCCGGAAGGAAGAGACACAGGCATGGACGCGGTCTGGAGCAAGAACGTCACTGGATTCCTCTACTGGTAAGTGCCACATAATGGACTAGTATGCGATGCTTTTAGATTGCAGGGACTATGCAGGAACCAATGAGGAAGTAAAACCCTTCAGGGTTTACTTCCTCTTTAAGGTGGAACTTCACACTCTCAATCAACATTGATTATTTTTAATCCTAATGCAGCTAGTAAATAAATAGGAAAGTACACCATATTTACTTGTTTTAAACTTTTTTCTTACATTTCTTCAGTTACTTCCTGGTTTCCAGGCCTAGCCAAATTATGTCATACATCTTAAGAGTCTTAAAGAAGGGAGGAGGAGAAATTTTCTCAGCAAAGCAAACTCTCCTGGCTACATGTTTGAGCTAAGGGCAGTTGGATTCCAGGAAGTAAATACATGAATCAACTGCCCCTAGTCAAAATGGCCACGGCCAGAAATGCTAGGGGTGCGTTTTTCAAAGTGATTTTTCAGCAAAATAAAATATGGAGATATGGATGGATGGTGAGTTTGCTTTGAATATAAAAAAAAATGAATTAAAGCGGTTGTAAAGGAACAAGGTTTTTTACCTTTATGCATTCTATGCATAAAGGTAAAAAAACCTTCTGTGTGCAGCTTCCCCACAGGCCCCACTAATACTTACCTGAGCCCCCTCTCAATCCAATGATGTACACAAGAGCTTTGCCTCTCCAGGGACTCGCACTTCTGATTGGCTTTTAGCAGCAGCGGGAGTTATTGGCTCCCGTTGCTGTCAATCACAGCCAGTGAGCCAATCAGGAGATGGAGGGGTGGGGCCAAGCTGCAGCTCCGTGTGTGAATGGACATACAGATCCGCGGCTCGGTAGCGTGCCTGCTTGGGTGCCCCCAGAGCAAGCTGCTTGCTCTGGGGGCACTCTGCAGGAGGTAGGAGGTAGGAGCCAGGAGCACCAGTGTAGGACCCAAGTAGAGGAGTATCCGGACTGCTCTGTGCAAAACCATTGCACAAAGCAGGTAGGTATAATATGTTTGTTATTTTTTTTAAAAAAGCTTTAATATCACTTTTAATAGCTTTTTGGTGCTCAGATGCAGTATAAATTCACTTTAACCTTATATCTATTACTGATGTTGGAGAAAGCTGATCTTGTACCTGGTGCATAGAAAGTCATTATCGCCCAGCATCACACATCAGTCATTATGCATGGGTAGCATATACCTAATCATTCACTAAAGGTGGAGATTGCTTCCTCCATCAGTCACTTAGGATCGGTATTGCTTCCCCTTCAGTCGTTAAGGATGAGTAGTGCTTCCCCCAAAAAGGATGGGTAGGGCATGCCTCATCCATTACTAAACATGGGTAGCACCTACCTCATCAGTCAGTAAAGATGGGTGCTGCTTTCCCCATCAGTCACCAAGGATGGGTAGCGTCTACTTCATCAGTCATTAAGGATGGGTAACACCTACCTCATTTACTAAAGATGGGTAGTGCTTCCCCCATCAATCACTAAGGAGGGGTGGTGCTTCCCCCATCAGTGACTAAGGAAGATTAGTAATTCCCCCATCTGTCACTAAGGGTAAGTAGGGTTTCCCCAATTAGAAAACTAAGGATGTGTAGTGTTCAGCTACCTAAACTGCTAAGGCTGAGTTGTATTCCCTCCATCTGTCACTATAGATGGGTAGCACCTAGCTCATCAGTCATGAAGGATGACTAGTGTTTCTCCACTGGCCCTACAAAATGGGTAGTGCTCCCCCCCCCCCCCCATCAACCATTAGGGATGGGTAGCGCTTCTCTCATCAGTTACTAAGGATGAGAAATGATAACCATCAGTCATTTAGGATGGATAGTGCTTCCTCCATCAGTCAACAAGAATGGTAATTCTTTCTCCATCAAGATTTGACTTGATTATGTACTTTACCTCAGCAAAGGGTTCACATCCAGAGACCACAATGTTTGGGCGAAAGTTTCGGATGGAGACTTTGTGTTCCAGTTTTGAGTTTAGGTCTTCTAATGAGGCATCAGAGAGTAGCAGGAGGGGGCTGAGGTCAGGGTACGCCACCTGGGGGATAGTAGGACATTGCCAAAATGAAAATACTGACAATATTGTTGACCATTTAGCCAGGTTATTGCAGCAAATTTTGACTGCTTATACACTATATTACCAAAAGCATTGGGATGCCTGCCTTTACACACCCATGAACTTTAATGGCATCCCAGTCTTTATCCATAGGGGTCAATATTGAAATGGCCAACCCTTTGCAACTATAACAGCTTCAACTCTTCTGGGAAGGCTGTCCACAAGGTTTAGAAGTGTCTCTATGGTAATGTTTGGCCATTCTTCCAGAAGCCTATTGTGAGGTCAGGCACTGATGTGGATGAGCCAGCTCGCAGTCTCCGCCTAATTCATCCCAAAGGTGCTCTATCAGGTTGAGGTCAGGACTCTATGCAGGCCAGTCAAGTTCCTCCACCCCAAACTCGCTCATCCATGTCTTTATGGACCTTGCTTTGTGCACTGCTCCAAATCATTTGGTGGAGGGGGGATTATAATGTGGGGTTGTTTTTCAGGGGCTGGGCTTGGCCTATAAGTTCCAGTGAAGGGAACTCTTAAGGCATCAGCATACCAAGACATGTTGGACAATTTCATGCTCCCAACTTTGTGAGAACAGTTTGGGGATTGCCCCTTCCTGTTTCAACATAACTGAGCACCAGTGCACAAAGCAAGGTCCATAAAGACATGGATGAGCAAGTTTTTGGGTAGAGGAACTTGACTGGCCTGTGTAGAGTCCTGACCTCAACCCGAGGACACCTTTGGGATAAATTAAAGCAGAGACTGCGAGCCAAGCCTCCTTGTCCAACATCAGTGTCTGACCTCACAAATGCGCTTCTAGAAAAATGGTCAAACATTCCCATAGCCACACTCCTAAACCTTGTGGACAGCCTTCCCAGAACAGTTGAAGCTGTTGTAGCTGCAAAGGGTGGGTCAACTCAATACTGAACCCTACGGACTATATCGGCTCACCTGGTCATTTTCAGTGTATGTGGGATATTCCTTCTTTGGATTGCGGCGCTTCATCCTGTCCTCGAACTGTACTAAGCGGTACATCTGAACACTCTTCAAGAAGTTTGTGATCCAGCGAGATGCTTCATCTCCACAGTCTCTGCCTAAGACTTCATTCCCATGGACCCTCAAAGATAAAAATAAAACACAATACACAGATTCCCTTTATTTTCAATTTTTATCTGCGTTACTCTACTGAGTTTGGAGATCATTTACATATCATCAATGTCTCTGAGTGCATAAACATCATATTTGAAAAGGATTTGGGGGCCGGTGATGCAGGAAAATGCGTTTTTCTAAAATCATGTGTCTTTAGCTCAAAATCTATTAGTTGAAAATGTTAAAGCAGGTCTCTGGGAATTTTGGCTCCAGTATGTGCATGCATGAATGTGAGTTAGGAACCTTACATTGTAAACTCCTTGACGGCAGGGGTCAATGTTAATATACAATATATATATTGTGACGTTATGCGAGGCGAACTAATAGATGGACGCTATGTACGCTTTGGAAGAGACTGAAGTGAAATCCAGCCTGGGTCCTTCCAGCCTCCTTGGCAGGCTTGCTTCTGGACCAGATTTTGTGGTCCACTGAGGTCCAGTCTCAGTTGGGGTTTAAATAACCAGGAAGTGAGCAAAGGTTTGCTCTACCCTGGGACTCTGAGAGCAATCAGCCTGAGAGAGCTGACACAATGAGCTTTGTGCTTTGGGACTAAGAGAAAAGGTTTGCAATAACTTTGTTTTGTAGGTGTCTGAGACCGCTCAGTAAGGACTGCTGATGTTCAGTTAGAGCCAGAGAGGCAAAGATTTATTTTGTTATTTTGTTTATTTTTACCTGCAACCTTTTATCAATAAACCTGGCTGCAAGTCAGATTTTAAAGAAACTGCTGTCTGAACTGTCTTCATCCCAGGGAAGCTGATCCCCACATGAGCTAATCCCTCACACGTGGTGGACTCAGTGGACAGTTTTGTAAAGATGGAGGAGATATTAAAGGCCCTGCTACAAGCCACTGCGGCTCAGCGAAAAACCAACCTCCAGGTCGCACAGGCCGCGGCAGCTCACTGGGAGGAGAGTCGCCGACAGCATAAGGCTCAGCAGGAGATAAACCGCCAGCTGGTGGAGGCTCTGCTGGTATTAAAAAAGGGGTCCGTGCCTCCTATGCCAGTGGAACAAAAGTTTATACGTGCCAGCTACCACCTGCAAAAGATGACACCTGCGGATGATGTGGAGGCATACCTCACTATTTTTGAGAGGGTCGCTGTGCGGGAAGGATGGCAAAAAGGACAATGGTCGGGACTGCTAGCACCTTTTCTGACAGGTGAGCCCCAAAAGGCCTATTTTGATTTGGAACCAGATAAGGTCCAGGACTATGAGTCTCTAAATACGAAGATACTCGCACACCTGGGTGTCACCATGGCCATCTGGGCTAAACGGGTGCATCAGTGGACCTACCGCATGGACCAGCTACCGCACTCCCAAATGTTCGACCTGATCCATCTCACGAGGAAGTTGTTACAGCCAGAGACCTTGCCAGGCCCTCAAAATATGGAGCGTGTGGACTAGTATCTGCGTGTGCTCCCTGCTACTTTGAGAAAGTGTGTCAGTCATGGGGACCCCAAAATGGCAAACCAACTGGTGGACCTCGTGGAAAGATACACAGCTGCTGAGGACTTGTTGCACCCGTCTGCGCCCCACTCCAATGCATCTAGGGGTGAAAGATCACTCGGCGGACCCGATAAGACTGTTACAGGGTTCAAGGGCACAGGGAAGAATAATAAGACTGCTGTTATGGCTAATTAAAACTGTGGACTCTAGACCTAGAGACTGACCAAAGAAGCCAGGAAGGTGTATGAGACCCTTGAGAGCACTAGTTATAGGCCATATACAATGCTACCGCTGCCGTGCATTAGGTTATATTGCTGCTAACTGACCATGAATGATAAACCCATGCAATGTGATAATGTTTATGTGAAAAGACATCTTTCTCTTTTTGCCCAGGTTGCATGTACAGCATCCTGTCAGGAACGCATGGAGAGACAAATGTGTGACATTACACAAAAGTAATTGTGTAAATCCTGCAACATTACACCCTAACACTATCGGGGTCATTTACATCCATGGGGACACTCAGGACTACCAGACTGCAGTGGTTGAGATTGACACCCGTTGGGGCAGTGTAACACATTCAATGGTGTTGGTACCTTCACTGCTTCATGAAGCCCTATTGGGGAGAGATTTTCCCCATTTTTGGAGGTTGTGGGAAGGCACGGGGAGTCTGGAGGACAGAGCTCCCCCTGCTGAGGAAGCACAGGAACTCTCACCAGACCCTTTTTGCCAAATGCAAGGGGAGACTGTTGGCAGGACCGAGGAAGAAGGAGACCCTCTTCCTTTTCCTGTAATGGCTAGGGAGCTAGAGGAACTGGAAGATAGCCCCCAGCTTGAGGTCAATGAACAAGAGAACATCTCTGACTCTAACAGTGAGAGTGGACAGAACGTGGGACCTGACTTGGAGGTCAAGAGAGAGGATTTTTACAGAGCAATTACGAGATGTCACCCTCATTAGAGCCAGAGAAAACGTTAAGACGATGAATGGGGAACCTCTGGATCCTAATTGGGGGGTGTCTTTTCCCTACATAGAAAGAGAAAAGATGGTATTTGTAGTATTGTTGTAAATTGTGGTAAAACACAGTGAGGACGAGGTAGAACAGCTAGTGCTTCCTAAACCCTATTGCAGGATGGTGCTAGACTTGGCCCATGGTCATATAATGGGGGGGCATCTGGGTATGGAGAAGACCAGAGATTCTTCTGACCCGGGATGTATGCAGATGTCAGGGAATACTGTGAATCATGCCCCGAGTCTCAAATGTCTGCACCATCGCCCCATTTTCACAGTCTGCTTTTTCCCCTCTCCATAATTGAAGTGCCTTTTGAGCGAATTGGCATGGATCTGGTGGGGCCAGTAGTAAAGTCTGCATGGAGCCACCAGCACATTCTGGTAGTCCTCGACTATGCGACACGCTATCCTGAAGCCACCCCCTTCCTTTTGGATTGCTGTGGGGCCTCGTGTGATTAGCAGGTTGACACTTAAGACCCATATGATGTGCCCACTTTTGCGGGTTTGGGCTTTCTGTGTTGGTCCTTGACCGCATTTTCTGCCGGGGGACTCTGGTAGGTTCTTTGGCACCCGCTCCAGCCATTTGATCACTCACCATTTTTATGACAATAGATGGTGGAAATCTATACGCCATCCACAAGTGTTCATTCCTGCTCCACTTGGCCCCCAGATTGACCCCCCTTATGAACTTTTTATTGGCATTGGCGATGCCCTATGGATAATTGTCCAATACTTACCGGACTGCTAGATAATCGCAAGACTTTTACCCCCCTGTTATTTTGAGGGGCCACTTACTACGCAATAACAGTCTTATGTTATTGGACACTACACCCAGACCTCATGTGATTTGGCATTAATCTCTCTTGTCTCACTCTGATGTTGAACTGAGGCAGGACTGACTGATTGATATCCATACGTCTCCCCAATTGATACCTTGTATATATGAGGTTTTTATTGTGACCACTTACCCCCTGAAGAACTATCGAAACGCGTTGGGCCTTCCCGCCACCTAGTGGCGACGCAAGTGGTCTCCCGTATAACTGTATTTTAAATGTTTTGTATTTCTGTTTATTCTTTGTTATTCACTTTGTTATGTATATCTATGTCAGTCTTGAGTATTACACACCAATGTTACCCTATTTGATGGCAGACCTACTGGTGTAGGCCTTGTCATTTTAATCATGCAAATAAACTTTTTTCATTTATCTTGGGTTTGTTTTTTGCTCCTTGAGGAGTTGGTTTTCGTTAAAATCCCAGTTCTTTCGGGGGGTTTTTGCTTCTTAATTTATTCCTGTTAGGGATGTTGGAAACCTTTCTGACAATCTAGACTTAGAATGCAGCACTAACTTAACTACACTGTTGAAAGTAATTTCTTAGCAAAGTGGCAGGCTCCCTTTGAGATTATGGAAAAGGTAGGGGAGGTAAACTACAAAGTTCACCAGCCAGGGAAAAGGAAGCCGGAGCAAATCATGTTAACCTCTTAAAACCGTGGAAGGGCAGAGAAACTTTATTGGCCATGCCAACCCCTCAAAAGGACAGGGTACCAATGACACCGGATGTCTCCATAACGTAATCCTTGTCAGTGATGCAACAAAATGACATTAAAGAGTTCCTGAGAAAATCAAGAACATGTTAGAGTTGGACGTGATGGAGGAATCTCACAGTGACTGGTCAAGCCCCATAGTGCTGGTCCCAAAGCCCAATGGCACTATCAGGTTCTGTAATGACTTTAGAAAGCTGAATAGCGTGTCCAAGTTTGATGCATACCTGATGCCTCGGGTCGATGAACTTGTGGACAGGTTTGGAGATGCCCAGTACATAAAAACCCTAGACCCAACTAAGGGCTATTGGCAAATGACCCCTAACAGAGTCAGCAAAGGAGAAGGCCTTTTCCACTCCTGAGGGGTCGTTTCAGTATAAGCGCATGCCGTTTGGTCTGCATGGTGCCCCAGGATCATTTCAGAGAATGATGGACAAGACGGTTATCTGGATGATGCGGTCATCCACAGCACCGATTGGGAATCACATTTGCCCCGGGTACAAGCAGTAGTGGATTCCCTTAGGAAAGCAGGGCTCACAGCCAACCCAAAGAAATGTGCCATAGGCTTGGTGGAGTCCAAATACCTTGGCCACATTATTGGTCGGGAGTTGGTTTAGCCACAGACCAATAAAATTGAGGCTATCCAAAAGTGGCCCCAACCACTAACTAAGAAGCAAGTGCGTGCATTCTTGGTGATCACGGGGTACTACAGGCGTTTCGTTCCTGACTTTGCCACCATTCCCTCTAACAGACCTTACAAAGGGTAGAGGGTTGGTCATGGTGAAATGGAATCCGGAGGCAGAAAAGGCGTTTCAGAGGTTGAAGCAGGCCCTTTGTGTACAACCAGTGCTCATCACCCTGGACTTCTCAAAGGATTTTGTTGTGCAGACAGATGCCTTTGAGGTGGGACTAGGGGCCGTACTGTCCCAGATCAGAGATGGTGAGGAGCACCCGATGTGTTTACCTGAGCAGAAAGCTGAACAGGCATGAGAGAAATTATGCCATTGTCGAAAAGGAGTGCTTAGCCATCAAGTGGGCCTTAGAGGTCCTAAGTTACTATCTGTTGGGAAAATGATTTAGGCTAGTTACCTACCATGCCCCTCTGAAGTAGATGTGCGACAACAGGGAATAAATAGTCGGGTGAAAAGGTGGTTCCGCGCTCTACAGCCATTCAAGTTCACATTGGAGCATTGGGCTGGAAAGCTCCAGAACAACGCAGGTGCCCTTTCCCGGGTCCACTGTATGGTTGGGACCCCATGGGCTTGAGCAGGGGGGGGGAGATGTGACATTATGCGAGGCAAATTTTTAGATGGACGCTATGTGTCACCTCACATGCGTTCATTTGAAAGAGACTGAAGTGGAATCCGGCCCGGGTTTTTCTAGCCTCCTAGGCAGGCTTGGTTCCAGACTGGATTTTGTGGTCCACTGAGGTCCAGTCGAGACGAGGGACGAGCCCTACACCGCTCAGTAAGGACTGCTGATTTTCAGTTAGAGCCAGAGAAGCAAGGATTTATTTTGTTGTTTTGTTTATTTTTACGTGCAACCTTTTATCAATAAACCTGGCTACAAGCCAGATTTTAAAGAAACTGCTGTCTGAACCGTCTTCATCCCAGGGACGCTGATCCCCACATGAGCTAATCCCTATATATATATATATAGCACTGCGTAAATTGTCAGTGCTATATTAATACCTAAACACTGATATTTTTGAGGCAGCAAGTTTAGAAATGTATGTTTTGCTTAAAGTCGTATGGTGTTTACAGGATTCAGTAGCTCAAACTGAGTATGGTGGGTTACCCATCTAAACAAAGGCGCAAATCTATCTGTTCATCTCTATTAATTTGTTCATCTCTATTTCTGTTCTGTAATGTTTTATTGTATGTGCATAGTGCTGCGTCATATGTATACTGTTCTGACTCCCTTTTATGTAATTTTTCTGTCTTGTATTGAACTGCATGAGATTTTTGTTGTAGTTTTGTGACAGCTAGTGGTGGTTTTGGGTCACTATGATTTGTTTACTATGTGATTTTGGTCTCTTCCTCTCTTTATCTTCCATATCCTCTCAGTCAGTATTAGCACTTCACAGAGACAGGGCTTAAGAAAAATATTCTTACAGTTCAAAGGACTGGAAAACATCCTCTGTACTGTATCTGAAGAAAACATGTGTTGGATTCAACTTCTGCATCTTATTGAAGAGTTAAGCCTCCTGTGGATGATGTCAAGTCAGCAGGTGACCACACTGTGCAGAGGTCTAAGGATGTATGTCAATTCATAAAGCTTCATTTGAAACAGAACATATATTCTCCCTCTGTGTAGTGCTATGCAATAGATGGGTGCTATATGGTATTGCTACTTTCTGGAATCCAGATACATACTTGCAGGTAAAAATTGAATTTCTAGTTGGCAGCTTCAAGGGAATGTCCAGTTTTTCCATTCCTGGTGCACTGAGAGTTAAATATCCTTTATCGCAGGTCACAGTTATCAGCACCATGCGAGGCTCCTGTCTGGCTGTTACATGCACTTTGTCCTCCTTTACAACTAGCCAATGTCTGCAATGATATGAGAGGGACAGAAGAGGGTACAAACACAAATTGAAAGGGGGCACAAGGAAGGGGTGAGAAAGGTAAGTGAGCGTAGAAGAGAATAAAGAAGAGGGGAGAGGAAGAGGGGGTAGAATGGAAGGAGGGGGTGGGGGTGAGAGGAGTGAGTGGGGGGGGTGAGGAAGTGGGAGAGAGGAAAGGGCAGGGAGAGAGGGGGAAATAAGAGAGAGAAGAGAGGCGGGAGAGAGAGATGGAGAGAGTGAGAGGAGAAAGTGTGGAGAGGAGAGAGAAAGAAAAAAAAGAGCAGGGAGAGGATAGATAGAAGAGAGAGAGCAGGGAGAGGAAAGAGATAGCAGGGTGGGGAGAGGAGGGGTAAAGGGAGCAGTGGGGAAGAGAGAGTGAGAGAGAGCAGGAGAGAGGGAGCAGGGAGAGGAGGCAGAGAGATGGAGCGGGGAGAGGAGGCAGAGAGATGGAGCGGGGAGAGGAGGCAGAGAGATGGAGCGGGGAGAGGAGGCAGAGAGATGGAGCGGGGAGAGGAGGCAGAGAGATGGAGCGGGGAGAGAAGGCAGAGAGATGGAGCAGGGAGAGGAGGCAGAGAGAGGGAGCGGGGAGAGGAGGCAGATAGAGATCACGAGGAGAGAGGAGTGAGGAAAGATAAAGCGGGGGAGGAGAGAGAGCTGGCGGAGGAGAGAGAGAGCAGGGTGAGGAAGAGAGAGAGAGGAGGCCAGGAGAGAGAGAGAGCAGGAGGAGGAGAGAGGGAGCTGGGAGAGGAGGCAGAGAGAGGGAGCGGGGAAGGGAGGGAGAGAGACGGAGGAGAGGGTCGAGGGAGAGAG
>BLSH010067664.1:426917-440175 GCA_018402905.1 Glandirana rugosa | reverse complement strand
CCACTTGTGTCACTGGCTGCAAACTGCCCCTCCTGTGTTACTGCCTGCAAACTGCCCCTCCTGTGTTACTGCCTGCAAACTGCCCCTAATGTGTCAATGGCTGCAAACTGCCCCCACCTCTGTCACTGGCTGCAAACTGCCCCCACCTGTGTCACTGCCTGCAAACTGCCCCCACCTGTGTCACTGGCTGCAAACTGCCCCTCCTGTGTCACTGGCTGCAAACTGCCCCTCTTGTGTCACTGGCTACATAACTGCCCCCACTTGTGTCACTGGCTGCAAACTGCCCCTCCTGTGTTACTGCCTGCAAACTGCCCCTCCTGTGTTACTGCCTGCAAACTGCCCCTAATGTGTCAATGGCTGCAAACTGCCCCCACCTCTGTCACTGGCTGCAAACTGCCCCCACCTGTGTCACTGGCTGCAAACTGCCCCCACCTGTGTCACTGGCTGCAAACTGCCCCCACCTGTGTCACTGGCTGCAAACTGCCCCCACCTGTCACATCAGCGCTTTGTCTCCACTCAGGCACTGGGTATTTTTGTGGCAGCTGCAGCAGAGGAAGGAGCGGCGGTGGAGCAATTGGAAAGGTGAGTATCAGTGGGCCAGAGGGTGGCCGGTTCACAGACAGTCATTGTGCCCAGAATGTGCACGGTGACAATGGACCTTTAGATCATCAATGGCAGCTTCATGAACACAAATATATTTGCCAGCCAAATCTGAGAAAGAAAAGAACTTTATTTACAAGAAATTTACTGTACACCTCTATATCACAAAATGTACAATAAAAGCGGATGGCATTTTTCAGTCCTCTTGACAAAAGTTGCAATACAAATATGAAAACACTGATTTTTTTCAGAATTACTGTCTGACTTATTAAAGCACTGCAGAGTGGCGCATTCAAACTAAAGCGCACATTGCAACAAAGCATGGCAATACACCTACTTTATGTAGTTGGCGGTACCATTCATTGGCAATGGCACCCTACAGTAGCATGTAACGCATGGTGCACCAAAATGCGCATTCACATTTTTAGGAAAAAAAGGGGCATGAACTATTTTTCATCCGTTGTGGTGCATTGGCATCCCATTTATAATGAACAGACTGCCTTAGCAAAACACATGCAAACGTTCCATGTTAGTGTGAATAGGCCCTCAAATGCAACAAAAATTTAACATTTACCAACAATATACAATCAAATTGTAGCGGGGAAGGGAATGTTACAGATAAAAGGTCAATATTTGCCCTCATTATCATAAATTAACCTTTAGTTTTCAAAAATGAGAGATATTCACAAAAATATTTAAACATTTTTTTGGCATAAAGATTTTCATACAAATGCTACTTAAGGACCGAGCCTCTTTTTGAGATTTGTTGTTTACAAGTTAAAATCATTTTTTCTTTTTGCTAAAAAATTACTTAGAACCCCAAACATTATATTTTTTTTTCAGACACCCTAGAGAATAAAATGGAGGTTGTTGCAATACTTTATGTCACACCGTATTTGCGCAGCGGTCTAACAAGTGCAATTTTTGGGGAAAAAAATACACTTTTTTGAATTAAAAAATAAGACAACAGTAAAGGTAGCCCAATTTTTTCCTATATTGTGAAAGATAATGTTACGCTGAGTAAATTGATACCCAACATGATTGCGCCCGATTGTGGAATGGCGACAAACGTTGGCACTTAAAAATGTCCATCGGTGACGGTTAAAAATTTCTACAGGTTACCAGTTTTGAGTTACAGAGGCAGTCTAATGCTAGAATTATTGCTCTCGCTCTAATGATCGCGGTGAAACCTCACATGTGTGGTTTGAACACCATTTACATATGTGAGTGCGACTTGCATATGCGTTCGCTTCTGCGCACAAGCTCGGCTAGACGGGGCGTTTTACTTTTTTTTTTTCTTATTCATTTTACTTTTTATTTTTACACTGTCCATTTAAAAAAAAATGGGTCACTTTTACTCCTATTACAAGGGATGTAAGCATCCCTTGTAATAGAAAAAAAGAATGACAGGACCTCTTTAATGTGAGATTTGGCGTCAAAAATACCCCAGATCTCACATTTACACTTAAACGCAATAAAAAAAAAGTCTATTTTTCAATAAAATAAAAATTTGCCCTTTAAGACCATTGGGTGGAAGTGACGTTTGACGTTGCTTCTGTCATCCAATGGTATGGAGTCAGGTGGGAGCCATCTTTCCCTCACTCGACTCCAGGCCTGTGAGAGAGAAGGATCGGATCAACTCCGCCGTTACCAACCGTTTTGGTAAGCGGTGAATCCACCGCAGAGACCACTTATATCTGAATATAGCGGACTGCCTGCCACTTAAGAGGATACCGGTGTTATGGCAGCATAACAATGGTATTCCATGTCAAAGTACTGACATATGATGAAGGCGGGTGGTCCATAAGTGGTTAAAGATTTAAAAGATTTCCCTGAAGGGCCCTTTCACACTTTTCCTGCATGTTTACCTGGCAAGAAAAACACAAGAAAATATTTCCCTTTAAATTCTATGGGACCTTTCACACCACTGCACTGTGGGTGCGGTGTGTTTTGAAAAGTCTTTGATGCAGCTTTGAAAAACACACCAAAAACGCAGCTTCCCATTGAATTTAATGGAAATCACGGCAAAATCGTGTTTTTGAGTCACATGTCCATTTTTCACAGGTGCAGCCAACCAAAAAAACGTACCAGAAACTCATATGAAACACAGCCAAATTGCGGTAAAAACGCATATTCGTTTTTACTGCGATTTTGCTACAGAGCAGTGTGAAAGGGCCCTTAGACTTTTCTCACCAAAACAGTGGTCTCCATTCAATATTTCCCTTCACCTTTTGTTCTGGTGACAACTGTAAATTTTTGGAAACGCCATCACATTCTGTTTCGCTGACAGTCATCACTAATAAGGGTGTGATCCCCCAGGGGGGTACAGACAACAATAAAGAATTGACTTTGGTCCAGCCTGCTGTACAGTATTGGGATTTGCCTTGCAATTAGCTCCTTACCAATTTTCTCATTGACACAAATAACAAAACTAAATTACATTAAGAAAATAAATAGAGATAAAAATTGTAATGTTAACACTGAATCTGTGTATTCTTCATTATTCTCAGTCACCGGCAGTAAACGCCATTGTGCATTTCCTCTGCATTCTATTTTAGAACTTTCCAAACATTTTATAAATCATGGTAAACATTTTTACATCATTGGTTTTTATTGCTCTGAAGCCATGGATGTATGAAGTCCCAGTGCATAACAGTCCACTTTTATCTATCTGGGAAGCCATTGATGAAGCTGCCACTCGCCCAGCTTACTGACTGTATACTGGTTCCAGGGCAAAGACCTCACAATAATCCGGAACAGGGATTTCCTTCCCTGGAACTAATATATAATATACTAATATAAAATACTAATAATATATAGATGCAAAGTCAGACAGCAACAGGTTCTATTTTAAGTATTACAAGAATAGAGAGGGATTAGAACATCTGCCAAGTTTTATCGCTGTCTGCGACCCTGTAAGGGAGATTTAACTTGTTATGTTTACCCTTATCAACAAGAGTGAAAGTAAGAGACGATCCCAAATTTTGGGTTGTCACCAGAACAGGAATAGAGGGGAAATCTTCCAATGGGGACACTAGATCTAGGATTCCCTTCCTTTTGGGGATTTCCTCTCACTTCCTGCATTGACTAAGGTAGTGGTTCTCAACCCTGTCCTCAAGTACCCCCAACAGGCCATGTTTTCAGGTTTTCCTTTATCTTGCACAGATGCTTTAAATCAGAATCAATTGCTTGGTATTTCAGACAGCCATTTTATCTAAGAGAAATTACCAAAACATGGCCTGTCGGGGGTACTTGAGGACAGGGTTGAGAACCACTGGACTAAGGGACAGGAAATAAAGAGAAATCTTCCCAATGGAAGACAGGTAACGAAAAATCTGACAGGCGTAAGTATTCTATCCAAAATGAAAAAAAAAAGTTTGGCCTTAAGTTGTACTTTACAGGTTTCTTAGATATCCAGCTTCATGTGTCCTTATCATTATACAGATATAGGTTTATTAAAGCAGATTTCCAGGGAAACACACCAATCAAGTGTTCTACACCTCCCATAGTTTCAATTTATTTACTTTGTCTATAGGGAGGGATGAAAGTATGCCCAAGCGTCACACGGCAGTAAAGTGTTCCACCACTCTGGGACTACATGTCCCAAGGGGCATTGCATCTAGATGGTGGGGGGACAGTGGAAATTTGCATGAGCCAAGGGGGCGGTCTACCGTACTGACTGATGTCCTTTGCTTCACTCACACACACTAATGGTAGGCAAGGCAAAGTACTCATGTCACCCAACTGTAGTCCAGGTGACTTGGGGGTGTCTTTGACTTATGAACAAGGTTGGAAGAGCCTGGCTTGCACCTATCAGTACCAGCTCCAATGCCATGGCTTCCAGAAACTAAAACTAACACCCTGTCCCTAACCTAATGCTGCCATTGCTGACCTCTTTGTCTTAAAATAATACTTCCTAGGCTGTGATGTTAGTCCAATGGCTTTAATAGACATGTTTGCTCTGGGTGAATGAAAACAACAAAGCCAGAGACAGCCAGGGAAATAGCAGCAATGGCACCCTTCATAATCCTCTTAGTAAAGATTTCCTTTAACAAGCAACCGAGAAACCCATTCATCTCTACCAGCCAATCTTCTCCTCTAAGGCTAGGTGTGACCATGTTAATATTTATTGTGCTCATGTCAATTTGCTATCAGCTCCATACAACACATAAGAGGGGAATTTATCAAAACTGGAAAAGCTGTGCAACAATCAGCTTCTATCCATCATTTTCAAAGCTTAGAGTGATATTAAAGGCAATTTTTTTCCAATAACAAACATGTCAGTCCAGACTCCTCTCTACTCATTGGCTCCCTGGCTGTGCTTGACAGAAGTGGGAACCAATGGCTCCTGCTGCTGTCTCAGCCAAGGAGGGAGTGTCCCCAGAGAGCCGAGGCTCTCCTGCACATTGCTGGATTGCGATGGGGTTCAGGTAAGTATTGGGGGGGGGATGCTGCACACAGAAGGTTTTTTACCTTCATGCATAGAATGTCTGAACCTTGAGGCTTTAGAACCACTTCAACTGAACAATCTGAAGATAGAAACTGATTGGTTTGATAAATTCCCCCACAATTAATCAGGATGACCTGGTGCTCCAAAATATGGCTGTCTGAATACTCTGCCATAAATGAAAACATTTGGAAATCATCTTTAGGAATACTTTGTTGTGTTACTTGTATATATTTTATCACGCTCAGAACACCACCAGACTTACTCAAAGAGGCAGCTCAATGAGCAAAGCTGAAGTACAAAATCCTATAGGCCAGAACAAGCAGTATTAAGGCTAAGTTTCCACTATTGCGACCTGAAAGTCGCGTGATTTTTTAACCGTGATTTTGCCACGATTTTAATGTGATTTGAAGCAATGCCTGTGTATTCTTGAGGTCTATGGCCCTCAAGTCGCATCAAAGTCAGACCAGAGTAGTGCAGGGACTACTTTGAAGTCGCTGCAACTTGAAGTCATACAGATATGAATGGTACTCATTGGAAATCATGGGGTAAGACTTGTCATGCGACTTTGTAGTCCCAAGTTGCAGGACAAGTCGCACTAGTGGAAACCTAGCCAAAATGTTATTCAGATGGCCCAAAAAATAATTCTGAGGGGTTACATAGGTATATTGGTCCAAGCTTGGACCAGTGTAATTATGTATATACCACACCCGGTTGTAGGGTTGCCGCATCATCCCTTTAATTCAGGACACATATGAAATAGACAGGTTCTGATGCTGATTCAATGCAGATAAAGCACCAAGTGAGTTTAATTTCCACCTTAATCAGCCACAGAACCTGTGCAATTAGTATGTGTCCTGGATTAAAGGGATGATGTGGCAACCCTACCTGGTTGATATCCTCGGAAACTGGAAATCACTGAAGCAGATGTTTCTACTCCAGTGAACTCTACTTGCTTCCGTGTCCCGTGGTGAGCGGCTGCCCTGATGCATTGTGAACACAGGAGGACAGCCGCTCAGAAAGTCCCTTTAACCACTTGCCCTCTGGAAGATTTACCCCCCTTCCTAACCAAGCCATTTCTTGCAATACGGTACTTTGTTACTTTAACTGAAAATTGCGCGGTCGTGCAACGCTATACCTAAATAAAATTCATGTCTTTTTTCCCCCACGAAAAGGGATTTCTTTTGGTGGTATTTGATCACCTTAGCGGTTTTTATTTTTTTTATAAACAAAAAAATGCAGACAATTTTGAAAACAAAAACAATATTTTTACTTTCTATAAAACATATCCAATAAAAAAAAATTTAAAAAATTAAATTTCTTCATCAATTTAGGCCAATATGTATTCTGCTAAATATTTTTGGTAAAAAAAATCCCAATAAGTGCACATTGATTGGTTTGCGCAAAAGTTATAGCGTCTACAAACTATGAGATATATTTATGGAATTTTTTTTTTACTGGTAATGGCGGTGATCAGCGGACTTATAGCGAGACTGTGGTATTGCAGAGGACAAATCAGACACTAACTGACACTTTTTTGGAAACCAGTGACACCATTACAGCGATCAGTGCTAAAAACATGCACTGTCACTGAACTAATGACACTGGCTGGGGAAGGGGTTAACATCAGGGGCAATCAAAGGGTTAAATGTGTGTCTGACCAGTGTTTTACTACTGTGGGGGAGGTGCTTGTACTAGTGGAAGGCAAAGATCTGTGTTCCTGCTTTGCAGGAACGCAGGAACCATGCCTTCCATACTAACAGAACGGCAATTTGCCTTGTTTACATAGCCAGACTGCCGTTCTGCCTGTGTAAGGAACGATCGCTGGGTGCCAGCACACATTGGGCATGTGCGCCCCTACCCAGAAATGCAGGATCACATATATATGATCCTGTGCAGCGCAGCTGCCCTGTGGCAGTAAATCTGCTATGAGGTGGTTGGCAAGTGGTTAAATTAATTTATAGCACCAGGACGTCCCAGCTTATATTGCCATTAATGGAACTGAAAACAACTTGGCAGAAGGACAGTAAAAAGCCACCACTGGCCTCTTTCATACACACATACGTCTAACCCTCTTCAACATGCAAAAGCCATCCTATCACTATCCGGATTGTGGGGGGGGATCACCCACCTTTCTTTATTAAGTCTATTGACACTTCGGAACTTAAAAAACACAAACTGTTAATATGCTTTTTAGCATGGGGTTATACAATATTGCCAACATCAAGGGTGTTTTTTGAGGCTCTTTATTTGAAAATGCTGGTTACATGGCCATCATTCTGACTCTAGCTACTATGAATCATTGACTCAGAACTAGCATGCAAATGAAACCCTAGGTTCACACTATAGTGATCCAGGAACCAGTGCGATTCCAGTGTGGGTTCCCACATTGCATCTCCCTCGCAGGCAGTTCACACTGCCCTCTGTGAACCGCTGCGGGTGTCAATACAAAGTTAATGACACCCCCAGATCGGTTTGCAGATCGCAGTGCAAACTGTGAACTCAGACAGGAATCGGATCGCGTGGGAACACCCATGCGATCCGATTCCAGTGCAGGAAAAAAAAGTCCCTGCATCTTCTTTGTACGAATCCAATGTAAGTTCAGCCATACAAATTGTATAGCTGAATTTGCATTGCACAGGCATCACATGTGAGCGGCACAGCAATGCGGGTGCGAATCACATGCAATGTCTGTGTTCGCATATGTGTGAACCCAGGCAGATTGTTTTTTTTTTTTTTGAGACACCGTTCCAGGTGAATCTCCACTGTTCCCACGGCCACTGCACATTGATGGGTGCTTGCCCCGTACATCACAGGAATCCCAATGTGAAGAAAGTCTGGCTGGCCGCACTTCCATAAAATCACGTTTATTGTTGCTGAAGATTCAGAGCAACAATCCGCAATGTACAAATGAGGGGTATAGCATACAGCTAACGCGTTTCACACCATTCTTGGCAGTCAATTATAGGTTTGATTAAGTGCCAAGAATTGCGTGAAATGCGTTAGCTGTATGCTATACCCCTCGTTTGTAGCCTTGAAGGCTCCACTGCCGGTTTCCCTTAGTTACAATGGTGGCGTCTGCACCCGATCCGATCGACGGATTGGCCTCGCGGGGCCGACATTGCGAGCACCCTGGACAGGTAAGTGTCCTTATTAAAAGTCAGCAGCTTGGCAGGGATTTCAGGAAATTTGCAGGGATTTCCTCTCACTTCCTGTTTGGCTATGGGACAGCAAGTGAAGGTAAATCACCTCAATGGGACACAGATGGCAAAGAAAAATCTGAAAGGGGTTATAACCCTCCTTTATTCAAAATGTAATAAAAAACATTTTGCCTATAGTTCTACTTTACTGTGAATGATGTGGCCTCTGCACTAAAAAGCACCCTAGAGGTCCCAAAAGCCATATCCAATAAAGAGTTCTAATTCATAAGTGCAATAGCCCATAGCGACCTACCACAAGATGGATTCTAGTAGCTTTTCCCAACTGTACTTAGTGTCTGTAAATGCAAAAACTTTTTTTTTCTAATTTTGGATAGATTAGGGAAAGGTTAGAGCCTCTGTCAACTTTTTAATTGCGGTCTTGGCCCCTGTTAGGGAGATAAACCCCACAATTTGTCCTTTTGTCCAAAGTTACTGAGAGCAAGGAGATATCCTTGAGTTGTCACTGGAATAGGAGGTGAGGGGAAACCATCCAATAGGGACACCTGTTCTGGTGATAGCTGTCTAAGAGAGGAATTCCCCTAATTTTGGGGAGATGTCTTCTCATTTCCTGTTCTGGAGGACAGAAAGTGAAGGTAAATCTCCCTTGCTGGAAGCGCACAGCAAAAAATAACATGATAGATGTTTTAACCCTTCCCTGTGCTATCTGAAAACTAAAGAAAATAGCGTTTAGTTATATGTACAGTATGCTTTAACACTAAACTCAGGGAAAATATTGTCTAAATACAAGAATCATATGTATTTGTCCTTAAATCTTGGTGTGCTTTGCATATTTCTTCCAGATCTGTGCAGTAATCCAGTGTGATTCTTTCCCTCTGGGCAGGAGCTTCCTGTAATAAAGACCGGTCAATGCTGCTCTCTCTCCTTGTGCAGGGTGACTGGTCTTGTCTCCGCCCCCTCCTGTAGTTTTCTACAGGCATGCAGTGGGTGGAGCTTTCTGGGTCCCTCCCACAGCTCTGATCTTTGCACAGGCTATGTACTGCACAGTGATGACGTCACTGCTACTTTTACAAGGAAATATCCGGGTCTGCAAAGGCATTTGGTGCACACAAAGAGCACTTATATCCTGTGCAACTATTGAGAAATATATTTTAATAAAAGTTTTTAATCTGCAATTTCATCTTTAAGAATTAGAATTTCATAAAAAGAAATCTTCATTGAATAAGGCTGCTAGTGGCCAACAGGAAGTCAAGCAGGCCATGAAAATAAATCAGACCTCTAGTCACATTTTGGGGCTCCTTCCAATGCTTGCACTATAGCCCTGGAAGCTGTATGCCTGCCTTATAGTCCCCACAGGTAGGCTTTATTACTAGTAAACAATTGCATCTTTGGGTAACACTGTTATATCATTACCCGAGAGTCTAATTTCACATTTAACAGAAACCTGTCATAAGAAAAACACAAGCCCTGATTCACCAAGGCACGGGGGCAGTTATGGCACTTGATAGTGTGCTTAAGGCATGCTAAAGTGACCTCTTATTTAATAGGGCTGTATGTCATTTTAGCACATTTTAATTTCAATCATAGCTTGGTAAATCATTATTGAAATAGATGACCTCATTATGGAAATGCTAGTTGCCTGGCATGGCTTGCATCACTACATCTTCTTCCAGCTGCTGCAGCCTGCCAGTTGAGTAAAGCTGAATGTCAGATGGTTTTGGTTGGAATGAAGTCAAGTAAGCACTATTCTATGAAACACAACTAGAAGCACAAGAAAAACTAGAAAACTAGAGTTTCACATTCCAGTTGACACTCCACAGGGTTAACCAGGAGATGATGGATCTTCTCACACAGAACATTCCATGCGCTTATTGGATTGGTTGGATGGTTGTGAATCTGAACAATCCAACCTCTTCACTGAGGCTCCCATTCTGCGGTCTCCATCTTTCGAGAGAAATGTCTTTATTTGAAGGCAGGTTTGGTGTTTTTGAAATGTTTGAACTCAGATATTTGGATCACGTTAGCGGTTCATGGAGGAGATCACCACCGAAGAGACAGCAAATGGAGCCATGTAGGCATTTGCCAGTCCCTGAAGACCAATCAACAAGTAACGGCAGCCAGTCCGTACAGCCTTGCCAACATTCTAAAGGAAGAAATGACAAAAAAAAAAAAACACACATACAAATGAAAATACTATTAAATTCAAGGCAATAACCTGGATATGAAAAACTACAACAGAATTAAATTAAACAGAGAAACAGAGAAAAATCATTTTTACCAACACTGAGAGAACTTCATTTTTGGATCTCGGTAGGGGCACCATCATCAAAGGAAACTTCTGTTTTCAAAAATAATAGTCACTTCTTTGTGGCTCAAACATTGCAGGGGAGCAGCTATGGAGGGACACTTCATTTGTTGAGGCAGTCGGGGACCACTGCCATACAAGGAGGTGAGTTGAGTTTTAGCAACTCTGTCGCTGTTGACTTTTCACTGGCTAGTGAGTTTACATAAGCAGAGATGACTACAATCAATGACCAAAGGGGTGGAACATTGCAACTTTAATGAGAATTATGTATAAAAAACAGAAACTTGGTGCATGCCATGTGGCCTTCGGACCCCAGCAGTCACCACTTAAATTGTTGACTTTTTAAAAGGTGCTGTAATGACCGTGATCTCTAGCAGTCTCATGTAATGTGTCGCTAGTCCAGTGGTCTCCAAGCTGTGGCCTGGGGGCCGGATGCGACCCTTTGCGTGCCTTTATTTCTTCCCACTGATGCAAGGCCCTATTCCTCCCACTGACACCACCAATGGGGCATAAATCTTTTTACTGACATCAACAAGGGGGCACTATTTCTCCCACTGACACTAATGATGGGGCACTATTCCTCACACTGACACCAATGATGAGGCATTATTCCTTCCACTGACACCGATGATGGGGCACTATTCCTCCCACTGACACCGATGATGGGGCACTATTCCTCCCACTGACACCAATGATGGGGCACGATTCCTCCCACTGACACCAATGATGGGGCACGATTCCTTCCACTGACACCAATGATGGGGCACGATTCCTTCCACTGACACCAATGATGGGGCACTATTCTTCCCACTGACAACAATGATGGGGCACTATTCCTTCCACTGACACCAATGATGGGGCACTATTCCTTCCACTGACACCAATGATGGGGCACTATTCCTCCCACTGACACCAATGATGGGGCACTATTTTTCTCGCTGATACCAATGACGGGGCACTATTCCTTCTCCTAATTCCAAAGATGCACTGTTTACTCCCACTGATGCCAGGTCAGCTTCTACTGGCCCTTTGTTTAGAAGTTTGGAGACCCCTGCCCTAGTCTATGGCTAGCTCCTGCAGCATTTCCGCAGTCTATCATTGTCTCTTGCAGCATCTGCAACCATACTTGTAACATGCCTGGAGTCTTTCATTCTATTTTTATATGTATTCTTATTCTATATAAGTCTGCATTCTCTGAATAACTTCTGTAGCATTACATACAATATATTACCAAAAGTATTGTGACGCCTGCCTTTACACACACATGAACTTTAATGGCATCTCAGTCCCTTGCTCTGGGCACTGGTGCGCAGTCATGTTGGAACAGGAAGGGGCCCTCCCCAAACCGTTCCCACAAAGTTGGGAGCATGAAATTGGCCAAAATGTCTTGGTATGCTGATGCCTTAAGATTTCCCTTCACTGGAACTAAGGAGCCAAGCCCAACCCCTGAAAAACAACCCCACAACATAATCTCCCCTCCACCAAATGATTTGGACCAGAGCACAAAGCAAGGTCCATAAAGACATGGATGAGCGAGTTTGGGGTGAAGGAACTTGACTGACCTGCACAGAGTCTTGACCTCAATCTGATAGAACACCTTTGGGATGTATTACTGCAAGTCATGCCTTCTCGTCCAATATCAGTGCCTGATCTCACAAATGCTCTTCTGGAAGAATGATCAAACATTCCCATAGACACTCCTAAACCTTGTGGACAGCCTTCCCAGAAGAGTTGAAGCTGTTACAGCTGCAAAGGGTGGGCCAACTCAATATTGAACCTTATGGACTAAGATTGGGATGCCATTAAAGTTAATGTGCGTGTAAAGGCAGGTATCCCAGTACTTTTGGAAATATAGTGTATACTATATATTATGTGCAGCCCCTTGGCGACACCATGGGTCACAGTTAGGGCCCTCTGTCCCTTGCAAGTTGACAACTACTGGGACTCAGAACTGGTTTAGGTAGCAGGATGGAGAGAGCGGCAGTTAAAGTGGTTGTCAAGTCATGACAACCACTTTAAACTAAAGGTAAGCCTACAATAAGGCTTACCTGTAGGTCCAGGAAATATCTCCTAAACCTGTACGGTTTAGGAGCTATCCCCTGTATCTGCATGTGCCGACGTCACCGGCACATGCGCACTGAAGAATCGGCACCCGGGATAGCCCAGGGTTCCGTTTCTTCTGTATTCGTGCCGTAAATGACAGCTCAACTGACGTCAGCGCAGCTGCGCCAATCGCAGCACTGGAGCCCATGCTGTGATTGGACGGAGCCGCAGACCCGGAAAAATGAGGTCCCCCATTATGGTTGTGGATGGGTATTCCAGCATGACAATGACCCAAAACACACGGCCAAGGCAACAAAGGAGTGGATCAATAAGAAGCACATTAAGGTCCTGGAGTGGCCTAGCCAGTCTCCAGACCTTAATCCCATAGAAAATATGTGGAGAGAGCCGAGTCTCCAACTACAACTAGTTGCCCAGTAACAGTACGACCTTATGGGTAGGTGTTGGTATTACCCCCTGGAGTAAAAAGGCCCAGACGCCGAGGCAGGTTAGTGTCGTACCCGAGGTCACGACGCTAACCGCGTCGACGCGACTGCAGTCAACTCGACAGTAAATGCCGTGCTTATGTCTTCTTTGCCTTGGGACCCGATAGGGCCCACGGCTAAGAAGTCACGCGTACACGGCCACTGCAGCCGTGTACGTCTATGTCCCCTATCGAGGATTTGGCATGTCCAAATCCTCTATAAA